>OY482672.1:142316685-142481685 GCA_960531455.1 Urophora cardui
CGCTGAAGACATATTTTCATTGTTTTTAATACAATTTTCTTTAAAACGTGGTTTTTATTCATTGATTTGAAGTAAATTGTACATCAAAACAATGAAAACATGTCTTTAGCGCCGAATCTTTCCAAATTGTCCACAATTTGAGTAAGTTGTTTTTTTTTTCAGTGTATAGAGCCATATGATTTAAGAAAACAAAGGAGGTGGTTTATGTCATGTATTATAGGTGGTTTGTTTGAGTATATGTATACATATGTACATATTTCTAATGTTTAGCTGTTGTACTTCATATCGAAGGCTATGCTATGAATCCGCAAAAATCAATGAAATATCGAATATTTGGTTTTGATATGGTTTATTTTTTTATAAAGAAAATACGCACTAGAAAGGATAATACGAGTACCTAATTAGGTACATACATATGTATGCATGTATGTTTAAAAATATTGTATAATTATTGTTATATTGCATGTTGGCTTAGTTTGCAACGATCTTCATTCAATTTGTTGGAAACAACTCGGATTCGGCGATTTGGCATCTTAAAATGTATTTTTTTTTGTAAAAATTAGGTTTAGCTGTAAAATTGCATTTCTGAATGTAGTGTCGACGACTTGGCTATACATATATCCCATACGAACAAATCTGCAAATGAGAAAAGAAACAAAAACGGGTTTATTTAATAAAACTTAAATAAATAAATCCACGGCTGAGTAAAGATTACCCTATTTCAAACAATTTTTTAAAAACGCCCTATTTGAGATTTTGCTTCAAAAACGCCCTATCTGAGAGAAAATCGCGTATATACTTATTTCTCTAAAATAGGGCGTTTTTGAATAATTTTCTGAAATAAAACGTTATTGAAACAAATTCTAAAATAAGACGTTATTGGATCAAGTTCTGAAATAGGGCGTTATTGAAACAACTTTTGAAATAGGGTGATCTTTTACTCAGGCGTCGAAATACAATTGCATTGAATAAATGAGTAACGCACGAACTAATATAGCATAACAACTACATATCAGCGATGGCGATTAGTATTTCATTAACCGTTATTTTAAAAATTTGTAATTTTTTGTCTGTTTTTATGATTTTTATGTGTGGCCATCCATGTCCGGAGTTCAGGGTTTCAAAATTTAATTTCTGCCACAAGTGTCAAATAAGCGATTTTGCAAAGGCATCGACGATAAGTACATTAGCGACCTTATAAATACTACTTTCCTTGATTTTCAAAAAAAGGGTTAAAATGATCCTTTATTGGCGGTGCTAGAGGGTTAATATGTTCTAGAAAACTAGAGATCGGACTATAAATAGGTACCGAAGATATGAATAAAAATTTGTTGGGCGACATCTAGAGGCGAGACGGCCTAATGTACATACATATGTATGTAGCCGATTGGCAGAGGAAAACGTATAGCGCGCAGAGAAATTTTGAAACGGAAGCGACGAAATTCAGCTGAGCACATTGTTACCAACAATTTAGTATACTGCATTGCCGACAGACGTGCAGAACTGCACTCAAAAAACGTTACATATGGCTAAAGCGGAAGTAGCACTTTACTACCTTCCGAAAGAGGGCGCCGTGGAATGCATGCTTTATGGTGAATATGCTCATTTCCCCTCAATAGCTGTCGCAATTTGTATTGTGTTGATTTGTTGGTGAATAAGTATAAAGGATACTTGAGGGATTGGAAAGCAAGTGAAAACACCAGTGGCGGACCTAGCATAAATTGTCTGGGCAAGCCTATGTGTGAGGCATAACTATTAGTCATTTATGTAATTTTCTTTGCTATATTATCTAGAAGTCTGATTGCGTTCCGTCATTGAATTTGATTTAGAGCTCTCGCCTTTTTTTAACATTTTCGAGTAGCCCGAATAAATACTTTTCAAGTTCCCGAAGACTCCTTTGTTTGCTTATTACCCGTATGTTTGTACGGGCATTCGAACAATTCGGATATTTGAAGTTTGTTTTTTCTCGTTTATTTTTTTTTTTGTTGTCTTCATATGTATTTTTTTATCTTTGTTTTCCTGATACACATTTTTTTGTTTGTACACTCAGAGAAAAGGAATTAAAAATGAAATTTTTATTTTTATAATGCCCGATTTAAGCCAAGTCATTTTTATTTTAAAAACGAAAATTTTTAAATTACAAATTGAATTTTTGAAATTAAAATGTATTTAAGATTTAAAAAGAAACATGTTTAAATTAAAAATAAAAATTAATGGAATAAAAACGAAAGTTTTTGATTCAAAATCTCATAGTGCTTAAAATAAAAATAAATATTTTTAAACTTAAGATATTTTTTCTTGATAGATATAAAAACGTGTTTAAAAATAATGTATATACAATACATTTTTATATTTAAAAATCTTTATTTTTATTTTAAGCACTATGAGATTTTGAACCAAAAACTTTCGCTTTTATTCCATTAATTTTAATTTTTAATTTAAAAATGTTTCTTTTTAAATCCTAAACACATTTAATTTAAAAAATTTTATTTTTTAAATAAAAATGACAGTTTAAAACGTGCATTATAAAAAAAAAAATTTATTTTCGATTCCTTTTCTCTGAGTATAAGCTCGAATGTTGGTACAGGAATTTGAACAACGGGCTTCAAACAAACACGATCTGTTCGAATTGCTCGATACCCGGGTATCTAGAGCTCTACTTTGATTAAATTCGGTTTGCATATTTGGTTTGTTGTTTATATTCATAACATATGAAACTGAATGTATTGCATTAAATCGAGGAAATGAGGATGATAAATAATTTTTAAGTTTTTATATACAATGGATATTATGAAGATATGTAGATACATATGTATGTAGTGTCTATTTACGTTCATTGGTGAGGTGGATTGGTGGTGTATTTGCGCTATTTTCTTAGAATACTTTTAGGCGCCGTATGTTACAGTGGGGGCTAGATTATTGAGAATAGACACATTTAAAACGTAAAATAACCAGATTTTAAAGAAATTCGTAAAATGAAATGAACGAAAATATGTACGCAAACCGGGCTTCTCGGCTTGTATGAAGCGCCCGCCTCTGGAAAACACATACATATGTACAAATGTACATACACATACACATCCATACTTATACACATACATGCATGATGAGCTCGGCTTCTTGCATCCGTTACGGATACGTACAGGAGCTAGGCCTCCTGCTTCCGTCATTGCGCGTGGTGCGGAGCTTTGGCCTCCGCAGACCACCTAACACTGACCACTTTTATAAAAAACAAAAAATAAAAATAAAAAAATAAAATGTATGGGTGAAGCCTTTTAAGGGCAATAACGCGACCATTACGGACTGCGAGCCTAGTGCTCAACCCACCTCCCGACGGTAGCTTGACGGTAGTACCGGTGGGTTCGGTACGATGACAGTAGGAGGTTTAGTTCGGGTTAGAGTAAACACATACATGCATAGCGTTTATCAACTGCCTGGCAGTGTTGCCTTTTCTATTAAATTCAAAAAGATACCAAAATTCGCCCAATAATTTTAAGGCTATCGTTATGGCCTCGCCGGCAGAGCGCTCGCCTGACATGTCGGAGATGCCGTGCTCAAATCCTGGCCGGGAAAAAGATGGGCGATTTACCCTTTGGTACATTATACCCACACACAGCCAGGAGTTACAAGAACAATTCGGATATGTGTCAGACCAAAAAGACTGACGCTCGAGCAAGCCTCTTCAGACTTTCTGGGTGGTATTTACACCGAAGCACCAACAAAAAAATCATGTTGCTGGATGGAGGGACATTTTGACTGTGTCATCAAGAATAGCTACATATCTTTTATCCGACCTCGATTTTCGGTTTCAAATTTTCAGTTCCTTTGGTAACTGCTGGACAACAGATCCTACGGAACTTACTTTCAACGGAATTGGAATTTACATAGTCATGTACCTACATATCGCCGTTTAAACTTCATAATCGCTTAAGTGAGGCTTTCATAACCGCCAAAAATTAAAATTGAATTCCTAACACCCAAATCTGTGATTAAGCTGAGAAGGGCATTAGAAGAAAATATGGAGCTTTTCAGAGGCAAAATAGAGCTGGGCGTCAGGAGTTACAGTTTTGCAAATCTCAATTTTGGCATACGCCATAGGTTATGAAAGTTTCACTTAGGCCGTTAAGAAATTTTAACGACGATAATATGTATGTAACTATGTACATATATGCATTAGACCGTATCGCACAAAAAAGTTTACCCTAGTTGGACCCATCATCATTTTGCTAAAGGTCCTCGCTTTTCTCATTCACAATTCAACAAGTTTGCTGCGGAGTGCCAATCAAAGATGTCAAATAGTCAAGCAATAAGGAGGCTACTTTACAGATTATTTGCTTACATACAACCATAAGTATATACATACGTACATATGTATACCTCAGTCTGCGGGTTAAAAATCCTGTGTTCAAACACACAATGAAATGACCGATTTTCATTTGGAGGTACCGCGCCGAATTTTTACGCATCCATGGGGTAGATATGTACATATGTATGTACGTATGTACTACAAAAGCATTGCGTGCGGCTATGAGTTAAGTCCGTAAAGTATTGTTGGTGTATGTATGTATGTATGTAGACACGATTACGCAAGTAAGTAGTATTCATTCATTGAATGAATCGATTATAGTTTTTTACTTCTTATTGCCAAAAATGCGTGAAGATGCGCAGGGAGTGAGCTTGAGGTTGCTGGAGCAAATTGGGTGGTGGTTGGGTTGGTTATTATTGGAAAAGTGCGCTCTTATGCAGATGAATATCAATTTATACATACATATATGAGTATATATCTTATGGGTCAATATTTATAAACATTTACCATATGATTGTAACATCGAAAATATTATGTGAATGTATGTATGTATGTTCGCACATTTCCATATATGTAAATAGTTGCCAGACTCGTACTCGACTGAAGGTGAATGGGATGTTTCGAGCGGTTAAGTATAAACGTATTGATACAAGAATAAATATATGCATATACAGTGAAACCTCCCTTGGGTGGACACTCACCGTCGGGCAAATTTTGTCCGCCCAAGAGAGGTGTCCGCCTAAGGGAGTGGGTTGCTATTATAGAATTTTTTTGAATTTTAAAGGATTTATTTATTCATATATCACTGAAAAAAAAAACAAGGATTCTTATGTCTTCAAAATTTCACTTAAATACATAAAAACATATACATACATATATATGTATGTACATATGTATACATATACATAAAGTATTAACATACATATTACATATCAATTAGTAAGTTGCTGAGAACTAGAAATGTTGGAATATCTTTGAAATTATTTAAAAAATTGCGAAATTGTCGATTGACGAGGGGTTTTTTCTTATTTAAAATAAAACTGTTTTGCAGATGGCTTTCAAATTTCTGCAACAAATAAAATGCAATAAGGTCTTCCATGCAAAATCTTTTCAAATTTGAAACTGCAGTCAAAGCCATTTCGTTCGAGGAAATTGCATTACCTACTTTCAGCGGTAATACTTTCAGTATCGGTACTATCATCTTCATGGTTTCGACATTCTGGTCAATTAGAACATCTAACTGGAAACCCGTGAATGTAGTTATATCTATTCCAATAGTCATGCGGACATTTATTTTAGTTGGTGATTCCCCTTTTATCGTAGCGCTTTTTACCTAACGAACATTCCACGAACTTTTTTATATTGCTATACATACTTATATTTTGTCCGCATAAGAGGAGTTCGTGTCCGCCTAACAGAGGTTTTTATGTGTTTCGTTATGAAAAAAAATCAAAGTGTCCGTTGACGAGAGGTTCGTGTCCGCTTAATAGAAGTTTTTAGTTCAATTCAATAGTAAATAACTGTCCGCGTCCGGCCAAGAGAGTGTCCGCCTAAGAGAGGGCAATTTGTTCCAAAAATTGAACCTAAACCTTGGTGCATGAAAAAATGTCCGCTCAAGGGAGGTGTCCGCCTATGCACGGTAGGCAGGAAGCGACGATAGGTTGCATGAAAATGTCGAGAAAAAAGGAAAGTGGGGTTGTGTTATGTGATGTTTATAGATGAAACATCCGTTGAAATTAAAATCCGAGCTGCTCCTTTTTCAAGGATATCCACATTTTTTGTTTTTTTTGAAAGGATCAAATATTGAGGAAATCGAATATTCGCCACCGTCCAAATTTTTCCGATTTCAATACATTATTTGGTCGCTAAGGGATACAAAAAAAGGTATTAAAAAGAAAACAGGACACCTGTAGTGGAAAAATCCAATGTGAACAGGACCTAAAGGATAACCACTGAAATATAAAATAACACAAAAAGTACCCACTTTAATTTGCGTATAACTCCTAAAATGTTAACTCTACGTGAAAATTTCTTATTATATGTTTCATTCAGAATAAATAAAGAAATATTTCTTTAATATACAATTTTGATGTACCTGCAGTGCTTAATGTACTTTTGTGCATCTAAAGTGAAAATTTCAAAAAAAGTACGTTTTTTTTATGGTGCTATTTTAAGTTCAAATATTTTTCTAGTTTATGTAAATATTTTAATCTAATGATCCAACTCTCATTCCTACACATCTCTACGTTAATACTAAAAAAGAGTTAGAGCTGAGATACGCGCTAGCTGTGCACGGTGGGCGGGAAGCAACAATAGGTTGCATGGGAATATCGTAAAAACGATGGCCCAACGAATATGTGCCTAGCTGTGTGCTGGTACTAATTTTCGTTTAAAAAAAATGTTGGAGATTTTATTCACGCTTGCTGTGTGTTTATGAAGTATATTAGAATATCAGTTTACGTAAGTGTTTAGCCGGCGATCGTTTTTTCGATATTTTCATGCAACCTATTGTTGCTTCCCGCCCACCGTGCACAGCTAGCGCGTATTTCAGCTCCAATTCTTTTTAATATTAACGTATAGATATGTAAAAATGAGAATTGGATCATTAGATTAAAATATTTACATAAACTAGAAAAATATTTGAACTTAAAATAGCACCATAAAAAAAACGTACTTTTTTTGAAATTTTCACTTTAGATGCACAAAAGTACATTAAGCACTGCAGGTACATCAAAATTGTATATTAAAGAAATATTTCTTTATTTATTCTGAATGAAACATATAATAAGAAATTTTCACGTAGAGTTAACATTTTAGGAGTTATACGCAAATTAAAGTGGGTACTTTTTGTGTTATTTTATATTTCAGTGGTTATCCTTTAGGTCTTGTTCACATTAGATTTTTCCACTACAGGTGTCCATTTTTCTTTTTAATACCTTTTTTTGTATCCCTTAGCGACCAAATAATGTATTGAAATCGGAAAAATTTGGACGGTGGCGAATTTTCGATTTTCTCAATATTTGATCCTTTCAAAAAAAACAAAAAATGTGGATATCCTTGAAAAAGGAGCAGCTCGGATTTTAATTTCAACGGATGTTCCATCTATAAACATCACATAACACAACCCCACTTTCCTTTTTTCTCGACATTTTCATGCAACCTATCGTCGCTTCCTGCCTACCGTGTATGAGAGGTGTCCGTTAGGAGAGGTTTCTCTGTATGTAAATATGTCTATATATAAATGCATTCACTTATCCTGTTAAACTTTCGCCCGACACAGCGCGGCTTATTAATTCAGCGTTGCCAATCATATTGACGAACGAATTGGTCATGGATGCGGCAGCAGCAGCTCGCCACTTAATTGAAATGCTGGCTAGTTGGCGAGCTGGGTGGCTGGATGGAATGGCAGCCGGAGGAGAAAGAGGCAGAAAAGAATGAGGAGAGAGCAATAAAGAATGTTGTGATTGCAGTATCAATATAAAGAAAAAAGAACAAGCGAAAAAATGAAAATAAAAATACACATACACACGAGTGAAACGAAATTGCCAATCGCTACCGAATTGTTACGTTCGTGTTGCGATTTTTATTTTTGTTCGCATTTTTTTTTTTGTAATTTTTTTTTGTTCTTTTTTTATTATTTGCATGCTTTGTAATGTGCTGCTCAGCTTGCATATGAAACAATTTAATTTTTTTGTTTTGATTTTTTTTTTTTTTTGGAAACAGTGGCAGCAATGCCGCACCACAACAACAACAAAAATAAAACCAAGCGAACCATTTAATGTGAATGACCACCAAGTTAACATTGAAAATTGCAATTTATTTATGAAAGTTCAGCATGTATGTACATGTTTATGCATGCATGTGAGTAAATACTTATGCATGTGCATACAAAATGAAATGTACATATCTGTATGTATGTGTGCAGTAGCTGCAAGCAGTAAATGCCATTTAAAAAATATATAAAAATAAAAAAAATATATAAAAATAAAAATAAAAATAAAAAAAATATTAAAAAAAAATGTTAAAAAACGAGCGCAGCCAAAAAATGAAAAAGCCGAAAAATAAAACCGATTCTAGGTGAAGGCCATTGCCATTTAGTTACTGATTGGCGGCAGATGTATGCATGTGTGTGTATTTGAGCGTGCCAGCCGGCCGGCATATGCAGCAGAATGGGTTAATGCAAGAGGGCATTGATATGATTACCGGCAATATTCATGAATGAATGAATGGGAATGAGGTTGGCACAGCAAACAACAGCAACAAAAACAACGGCAAGGTGTTCAATAAATGCGCGCAACATGCGGTAAAGGATTGGATAAGGATGGAATAAGGACATGAGCATGGCAAATAGTTGCACCTTTTAAAAATAAAGAAAAAATAAATAAATTTAATTGCAATAAATTCGATTGTTTATTGTAAATACATGTGCACCTGTTGGTTATGATTTGCGTTTATAGGCACTCACTTAAGGCTTTAAGGATTAGAGTGTTCAATTTGTACACGTTCAAGTAACTTTCACAGAGAATTGGAGGGAAGGTTAGGTTAGGTTGAGGTCAGACCTGGGTAATATCAAGTACCAGTACGACTTGTGACAAGTACATTTTAAAAGAATTGTACTGGTTCTGGTACTTGCATTCCCAAATTTTCACGTACTAGTACAAGTACGAGTACAAGGAATTGAAAAAAGAATTGAAGTTTTAGCAAATACTTCAAAGTAATTGAAAAGAATTGCAAGTACTTGAAAAGAATTGAAAAATGTACTTGAACCGATTTTTCAATTCTTTTCAAACACTTTCAATTATTTACAATCTTGAAATCAATATTTAAAAAAAAATTACCAAAATAAACGATATTTTATATTTTTTACATGTCGCTTGTAGTGCATATTATGTTTATTTAACAAAATGCATTTGAAATTTAACATAAATAAATAATTAAATTTAATTTAAAACAAAAAAAAAATAATTCAACATAAATAAAATTATAAGAAAAAATATTACGTATCTTAATCCTAAATATCTAGAAAAAATGTCGAAATTCGACAGTAGATGCACTCTAGTTTTTTTTTAAATATTGGTTTCAACTTGACATTCCGTCGTCGATTGTAAGTAATTGAAAGTACTTGAAAATAATTGAAAAATCGATTCAAGTATATTTTTCAATTCTTTTCAAGTACTTTCAATTCTTTTCAATTACTTTGAAGTATTTGCTAAAACTTCAATTCTTTTTCAATTCCTTGTACTTGTACTTGTACTAGTACTTGAATATTCTGAAAGTACTTAGTACGGACTCATTACTTCAAGATCAAAATAGAAAGTATTTAAGTACGTAATAGTCCAATTACTACTCAGTATTACCCAGGTATGGTTGAGGTAGCTGCCTCACAGTTCAAAGAAAGCGGAGACACGCTAAGGCTGAATTGGCGCATTGTGATACCACATGGGTGCCCTGGCTTCCTAGATCCCTTAAAGCCCATAGAAGGTAACTAATTAACGATTAGGTAAAAAATGATTTTTCTTTGAGAATTTATATTCATCATTTGCCTTTAAGGCATTGAGACACACTACATATGTACATCGCTAAAATGTCTGTTGCTTCGCTTTTGAAACTTTTATTAATATAAATAACAATATTTGTAGGTACTAAAAGGAAAAGAGACAGACCAATTAAAATGTATACAAATATTTTTTCAATGTTTTTTTTTTATCAGAACGGCCCTTTCATCGTAGTATGTGTAATAATGGAAGCAGCATCAACAACAAAAATAATGTCAGCACCGAAATCTAACGAAGAATCACTCTTGCTAATAAGTGATACTTTGGACAAATTAAGTAGGCAATTGAAAAGTAATGTTCGCCCACTCGACGAACAAAGATCACGCTCTACAAGGCGCTCATCGTTGCCGTCCTGATATATGGCGCAGAAGCATGGACGTTGTCCAAATCAGATGAGATGGCGCTTGGAGTATTCGAGAGAAAAGTTCTTCGGAAGATTTATGAACATCGAGATAGTTCAGCGAATAAAAATCTAGCAGCTGCGTTGGGCAGGTCGTGTTGTGAGAATGTATGAACGTGGACCGGCTAAGAAAGCATTTCTATCGAAACTAGCCAAAGGCAACAGTAAAGGGAGGCCTCTACTGCGTTGGGAAGGTCTCATGTGAAGAATGACTCGTCCTCAGTTGATATTTCCAAACGGCGTGAAGAGGCATTAATCTAAAACAGCGAATATGAGCGCTACACGGAAAGAAATTTGCATACTTGAATCAAGAAAAATGCTTTCTTGAACTCAATTTAGAAAATTTTTAGGGAAATAAGAAAAAATTACTTAATTATTACTGGAATTAAGAAATTGAGTTTTCCAAAAATGAGACAATTATTTTCTTATTCAAGAACACTAACAAAATCTATAGAAAAAAATTGTTGAAAAAAAATGTTTAAATAAATAAGAACATCTTTTCTTAAATTTACTTAAATGAAGAAAATCTTTTTGCTAATATCAAGAAGAATTTAAGAAAATTGTGTTTCAATGAATTGGAACAACAAACTACAGCAAAAAAAATTTAAAATAAATATGAAAACGTTTTATTGAGCGAAGTAAAATATTTCTTGCTGAATTTGCATTTCCAAAATAACACGTATTTTTTTTTTTCATTTGCCATCCGCTTTGCATATTTCTGAATATTTCTGCAATTCTCAGATTGTTAGTGAAGCATTTGCTATAAGGAGTTCACTATTTGCATCTTCATTTATATTAATTGAAATGTTGTCATTTCAGTGAACAAGTCCCAGGAAAATAAGTACTAGTTGACTAATTATGGTTTTCTAATCCATCATGATTAGTTTTCATTTTCCTTATTTTTTACGTTTTTAATATTTTTAGAAAATTTTTACTTGATTTAATATGTAATATTTTCTTATTTACTTAAGCTCGTATAAGAAAAGTTTTACTTGCAACAAAAAAGTTATTTCTTAATTATTTATTTCTAAAAACAAGAAAAAAACACTTAACGTAAGTAAATTATTTCTTATTTATTTAAAATCCAATTTTACTTGAAGCAAGAAAATGTTTACTTATTTATATTTATTTATTCTTGAGCTCAAGGCCACGATTAAAAATTTAAAACACAAATTTTTAATTTTAATTTGGTTTTTATTTGTTATCGATATTTCGACTCCAGCCTGAAATATCGATAACAAATAAAAACCAAATTAAAATTAAAAATTTGTGTTTTAAATTTTTAATCGTGGCCTTGAGCTCAAGAATAAATAAATATAATTACAATAAAACGGCCAAAAAAAAACTACATCAAAATGTTTACTTATTTATTTAAAACCCATTTTTGCTTGAAGTGAGAAAACTTTTTGTTATTTATTTAAAATCCAATTTTACTTGAAGCAAGAAAATGTTTACTTATTAATTTAAAATCCAATTTTCTTGGATTTTCTTGATATTAAGAAATTATTTTCTAAGTTTAAAATCAAGTCTAATTTTTCTTGTCTCGGCATTGATTCTAGTTAAAAATTCTTTCCGTGTAACCACGCTTGGATAAGCTTTTGACAGCTTTCACACCGACGGCCTCACATCGACACTACAAAGCTCGTCGCGCACACGAAGAATTTTTGTTCAACGATTTTCCGTCAGCGTTCAGCTGTTGAGCTAACAGTTTGTGCTACTCGAGCAGTCTCTGAACAGTTGAAAAATAATGTATGTGGGCGTGGCCTTTTTATTCAATTTTTTTACGTAATATTTATATTAAGAACCATGATTTTGTATTTTTTCAGTTATTTTTTTATTTTAATTTTTTTGTTTGTGGAGTTTTGTGAAGTTACTATTCAATTTAAAAATTTTAATTTTCGACCATGATTGAGATTTTTTTGGTTGTAGCCAAGAGCTTTTTGGGCTTTTAATACATGCACAATATGTGAAAGTGCTAGTGTGATAATCCCTGATCTATACGGTTACGCGCCAATTAAGACGAAGCAGATGTATAATAATGTATACATTGCTCTCATGTAACCGATTGTGCGGCTAAAATACTATAAAAGCTCTTTAAGCCTCCTAAAATCTTTGAAATTATACGAGTATCATCCTTGAAAATAAAGCGAGCCGAAATCAAAGACTTCTTCATCGTCTTCGATAACCAAGTTGCATTGAAAGCGCTTGAGGACTTTCTCTAAATTAATGGTCGCGCAAAGATGTGAGAGAGACTGTGTCGGAGAGCGCAGAGTGATTGCTGCTACATTGGTTCGCATGCATGTGTGAATTGACTCCGCACAAAAGTGCTATAGCCTGCCTATGTCTGCTCAGAATGAAATGTAAATCTGCTCTATTTTCACTGTCTTGGAGCGATCTAACAAGGGTCTAGATGTACCTCGCGCTACCCGAAAGCTATTGCTGCAAGATTTCTACTTGACAGCTTGTAAAGTCTAAGCGTTTGTAATTACACCAAACTAATTTGCGCGCAGCTGCATGACATACGAGCAAAGTTAAGACTATTTGTATTAGAAAAGTTATTGCAGTTAGTATCTCCGATTAAAGCTGATCTCACCGGAAAGCATGCAAAAATGCTTGGTGCTCTCTACAGCCGCTTCTGAAGAGCGAAGTGCGTGTTGAAGAAGAAAATATTCTGTGAAATTGTACTACGATGGTTTGGGGTCTTTGCATTCATGTGATATAGCAATGTTACCTTATAGGGTAAGTGCAGTCATATCCCGACACACTCAGAGAAAAAGCAAGCTAAATTTCAGTATAGCGGGCTTGAATCAAGCCGAAAACGTTATGAAAGTCTGTTAAGCTCGGAAATGCTAAAATCAAGAATATATTCTTATTTTTAGGACGATATTTTTTGGTAATAAAAAGCTTATATTGAGAATTTTTCAATTTTGAAATAAGCTTATATAAATTTATTTTCAGCATTGCCCATGATTGAATTGAGAATGTAAAATCTTATTTGAAGAATGGTTAAGCTTATATTTAGAATTTTGCAGATTTGAAACAAGCTTGAATAAATTTATTTTAAGCATTACCTATGATTGATTTAAGAATGTACAATCTTATTTGAAGAATTCTCAACTCTGTTTTAAGAATATTTATTTTCTAATTTTTCGAAATTCGAAATTATTTAACCCACCTAACAAAATAAAAAAAATAAAATTGTTTTTTTAAATGCATTGCATTTTATTTTGTTTTATTTTCGAACATGTACACATGTATAGATATAGTAATATATGTAATATATATAATATGCATACAATTCAAATTTTACATACATATACATACTTATATATATTCCGCAACATATTGCATATTATAAAAACAGAAATATGTATTTATACAAAAACGGTTTTAATGTAATGTTATAACTATAACTACAACTACTTATAACTATAACTATTTATTACAAATATTTAATTCTGACGAGAGATTTTCCATTGTTTATATAATATACATGTAAAGGTGGGCTGGTGAAATTACAAATATTTATAATATGTACATTTTCTGTTTCTGCACTTACCCTAGGGACAATTTCATATGATTGAAAATGTTTGTGAAACCCTTTTACATTTATTTTATAACATATTACATAAATATTTTCATTTTGATGCAAAAATTCTTTTATTTTAAATATCTGAAGATGGTTGTCTTTTATTGCTAAGAAGTAATCACATTTATAATTTGTACATTTATAAGTAATTTCGTTAATCATTTCAATACTTGTAAGATCTATATCTGGTACCGAAATTATTTTAGAAAAGTAATCATATTGTCTTAAATCAACAATTTTGGGGGATTTAAAACTAAAAACAGATTCAAAAGATTTCTCATGATCTAATAAAAAACTCGAAAATTTAATTCCTGATTTTATTGCTAACGAACGAGGAGGATTTACTCTAGAAGTAATATTATTCAAATACATCTTTGATTCTTTATGTTTAGCTTCAAAACGCATGCTCCATATATATTTTAATGGACCACATTTTTTTATCGCCGTAGCGTAATGAACGAGAAAATGATGCTTTGGCTTAAGAGGCCCATACAGTTTCGTATAAATTGTATGATGTTTTTTAACTAAATTTTTAAAATTATTTAATTCATTGTATTGATATGTTGTTTTAAATAAGAAGTCCACAATTTCTACTAATATTATAAAAAGTTCCCAATGCTTGTTACCAACAGGAATAAGATCGCCTATAATTAGTGACAAAAAGTGAATAAAACATCCAATTTCGCTTGCAGTCATTTTTAAATTAAATGCCTTTAGTCTATCAATTGTTAATTCTACGGAGATATTCCCTATTTCCGTTTCACCGAATTTAAAAAGCCTTTTTCGGCTGTTTATATTGTCTAAAGTAATGACTTTCTCATTTATTAAAGCTATTAGTATATTGCACACATCGTATATGCAAACGCCCTCATATATATCGTGCATAATATCAAAGGAAAAATTTTCTGTTACATGGAAGCTTTTCAAGTCATTGAAAATGCAGGTTGTCTTCAGGCCTGTTTCGTGAAAGTTATTTTTTAGCAAATCATTTCTGTAGCTTTCTTCAGTTCTTAAATAATCAATATTTTCTTGCACATCGTACTGCATTTCTTTCTTTTTTCTTGTACAAACACGACAATATTTCATAGAGTTAAAAGATTGCACAAAACCCAATATACTATTCACTGCTAAGTTATCGCCTACAATTAACCCAAGAATAAAGTTTACTCTGAATTTCATATTTTCTGTAACGATTTCTAAACCTTCCTCAAGCATTTTAAGTTCTTCCACTAAATGATAGAAAGTGTTCGTATTACCACATAACTTTAGATGTGTTGACGATATGAAAGCTGCATGAAACGTATAATCGAGTTTAGAAAGCAAGTATTGCGGCATGGTGGGAAAACTTATATAACATCCACAAATAGAATATGTGTGGCTTCCAAGCGGATTATTTATCTGGAAATCATCGCAGTAAAGGATATAAGGTATAACTAGGTTTGACTGCATTCTTTCGATTTTTGATTTAAATATTTCTCCACCAGCGAAGTTGTACAAAAAATTACTTTGAAGACTGCTTTTTGTGTTTTCTAATGTAAATTGTAAAAGCTTCGGTATTTCAAAAATTGATTTTATCATAAATTGTAAAGGCATTATATGAATATCTGAAAGTTTTGGACCTAAAGTGGGATTGCCGTGAGATGTTATTTCAGAGATTGTGCTGCTTACTATGAAGCATTTTGGATCTTTATATAAGTTCAAATCGCATAAAACTTTCAACAAACGATACTCTGATTTAATTTCCTGGAAAGGATTTTTACAAAAATCTAATAAACAAACTATATCTTTATGAATTTCATTATCCTTAACGACATTTTTTATCGCCGAAGATATGGAGGACAACAAAGTTGAAATCATTTTTTGAATTTCTATTACATGTTTTCTTGGGATAAAAATTTTGTGGTGTAAATTTAAGGACAATTGTAATGCTTGCTTTTTCAAAACGTTGATAGTTTGAAAGTCTACACGAGTACTACATGCATTTGAAACTAAACAGAAATTGTGATTTGAAGTAGAGCTTACTTCACTGGGCTCTTCACTGAACTCTTCACTTGTATCTATAAATGATTGAGAATGTGAGCATTGTATTAAAACGTTAGAGGTATCTACTTTTTTTCAATAGGATGTTGTTTTTCTAAATGTATGCGAAAATACGTAAAATTAGAAAAAGTTTGGTTACATTGATGCTGTATACATTTTAGTTTTAGTAGCTTTGTAGATTTAAAGTGATCGATTTTGTAATGACGGATTAAAAGACGTGCATCTAAAAATTTTCGCAAGCATTCAGAGCAAATATACATTTTAAATTAAGTTAAATTATTTGTTGGAGATAAAATTAAGAAGACAGGTAATATTTGAGGACTTTACGTCAAAAGGAGTATTAATTTCATACAAAAACTTTTGTATAAAAACCCACGGTAATTGACAAGTATCAGGATATTTTAAATTAAAAACTTGGAAAATTTTGAAACACACGTCTAAACTTTCAAGATATGAATCAAATTTATATAGAGTCTTATCGAAATAAATATAAAATCCTTTGATATCCTCATCAGACAACCCTTCTACCAAAATAAAGGGCTGCACAGTCAATCCAGCGGAGTAGTATTTGCTAAGCATATCATCTATTTGACGTTGGTAGTCATTAACTGATGTCAACCTCAAAGTGAAACTTTCTTCGGCATCAACTAATGTGGCTTTTTTATTCAGTTTCCCAGAGTTGTTTTTGAACCGAGCTGGTGAGGGCAGCACCGCGTTGAGTAGTATGCTTGATAAATAATCTTGAGAATCTAAAGATAAAAATTATTGTAAAAATTTGAATTAGAATTGATTGTCGATCACACAAGTTATTATTTTAAACAAATTAAATGAAGTTGCTAATTTGTAAGCTCTGAACCTTTTGCCATTTCATTACCGCATATACGTGATTTTTGTGACAAATACGTAACTATTTAAATTTAAGTTTGTACGCAGAAATAAGTAACGGTTTTGAAATTAAATAGCTTTTATGCTCTCCTGTAAAATTCAACCATTGTACGATATGCGAAAATGCAAATGTCACTTATGGGAAAATGCATTTTAAACGACGACATACAAAGCATTGGTATGCGGTGGCGTATGAGTAACATTTCCGGACTTATAACCAGGGGCCAAATCGTGGCAGTCGTAAACGAGCGAGCATTCGAAACGAATAAAATTTAGAAACGTATCGACTGGCTGAATTGTCCCATTCGAAACAGTTCGTATCGAAATTTTATTATCCAAACTTATATTCCACAAATGAAAAACAAAACAAATGTTCATACATATGTCAAATTATTTTAAAAAAAGTAAATTTTGGTACACATTTTTACTTTTAACGAAGAGTTTTATTAATATACTTACTTCTTTTGCATATGAGTTCTTTTGCACATGAGTTCTTCGGAGTCATGTATTTGGCCATTATGCATATTAATTTTATTCCTATAATTATTCATATCAGGATTGAGCAAAGTGCACTAAATTTTGATTGCATTCAGCCTTGCACTACCCAATCAATAATGAGTGGTAGTGAAAAATTGATTTGCACTACCACTCATCATTTAATAGCAGTGGAAACCTGTGGTGCTCCGGCGAAGAAAGTATTTCTATCGAAACTCGCTCAACGCAGAAGAAAGGGGAGAGCTCCACTGCGTTGGGAAAATCAGGTGGACAGGGATGCTGACTCCTATGTATTCCATAATGCCGCCATGCTGCACGAGACAGAAACAATTGGCGCACTTTGTTGGATTTGGCCAGAATCGAAGAAGAAGAATAAGAGGAAACATATGGTGGTAGTTAAGGTATTAAGCTTAGAAAAGTGAACGGAAACCAACACGGCCTATGTCCTATGTTATAACTACATGTATAAGTATTTCTTTACCTTCTTCGTATTTAAAAGAAATTTATTAACAACTTTAACACCTATTGATATACACAAGACATATTATAATGCCGTGTTGTTCACTTTTCTAAGCCTAATTCCATGTGTACAATATCCCATAAACTTCCTTGCCGTTAATAAATAGATTGCCCACTAAATACCTTAACTACGACCATAGGTTTCCGCTGCTATTAAACGATTAGTGGTATTGCAAATCATATTTGCATTCCCACTCATTTATTTATTCGTTTGATAATTTCTATTCGAATGAAATTTCGGTCTGTTCGAATGATGAAATACTCGTGAACGAATGAGAGAATATCAAATTTCGATAGTGTCCACTCGTTAACGAATGTGGTGATACCAAATTTAAAAATTTCGAAATTTTTTTCTCGTTCACGACTACGACGATTTGGCCCCAGGGTTTGAAATTGCTTAGCTACTTTTGCTGCATTTGCTTTTGCTTTGCTTTTGCTAACGAAAAGTAAATTAGCAAACTCAGCCAGCCGAGTAAAAAACGAGAACACAATTCATTCAGTTTTCAGCTGAGCCGTGTTTACTAAATTTTTTTATAATTTTAATTTTTAATATTTTGTTTTCGCATCACTTTTCCTATCCCTTTCCATTTACACAGATTTATTTTATATATATAAGATAACTAAGCAGCAAAATAATTAGATGAAACTTATCTTAATGATTTGCCTTTTGCTAAAATTTTATTTATGATTGATAGATATACTAACTTTTGTTTTCTGTCAGCTTAGTGTATGTAAACTGCTGTCTGCAAAAATCGTTGTGGATTTCGCTCTCATAATACGCATGCAGTTTTTGCTTAAAATTTTCCCATTTCGCGTATAATAGATTTCCTTTTTGCGGATAACTTATGTCAAAATCAATTTTAATCTAAAAAGAGATATTAGTATGAAGAATATGATTAAGTAAAAGATGTGATAGAAGAATATAATAAATATAAGAATAAAAAGTAAAGAAATCAAGTAAATACAAGAAAAATGCAACATAGATCTCCCCCACTCAAGTTTAGTGGTATTTCACTCATACCCAACCCTTTTGAACTCTTCTTACCAACTCTGGTGCTCTGGAATCAGAAAGCTTTGGCCAGGATTTAAAAAAGTCAACGGCTTCCAAATTTTTTAAGTCCTCCTGCCTAAGTTCATACGTACATGCCCATTTATCACGTATTTCTTCCCAATTTGAGCTAGCTCTGTTCAAGTACGTTTTATACGCTAGAAGCGTTGCGCGGTCAATTTGGGAAACAAGTTGATTGTTCGTTCGTGAATATACCGTAGGAGACACTTCAGCGGAGTTATTGCTTTCTGCCTCGGCGATGGTTTGTTTAATTTTCTTTGCTCTTCTATTCTTATATTTTGAGTAGAGCTTACCACTAGGGTTTTTGCGGCCAGTCCTTGGAATGAAATAATATTCCTGAGGGAAACAAAAAAACATTTTGTACCCAACTAACCAAGTATGGAGCGCTCCGAGATCGGTCGTTTATGTATACATACATATGAGGGAAAAAGAACAAAAACAAAAACAAAAGCAAACACAAAAACGAAAGCAAAAACAAAAACAAAAGCAAACACAAAAAAAAAAACAAAAGCAAAAGCAAAAAAAAAAAAAAACAAAAACAAAAACAAAAACAAAAACAAAAACAAAAGCAAACACAAAAAAAAAAAAGCAAAAGCAAAAAAAAAAACAAAAGCAAACACAAACACAAAAAAAAACAAAAGCAAAAGCAAAAAAAAAAAAACAAAAACAAAAAAAGCAAAAAAAAAAACAAAAACAAAAACAAAAGAAAAGCATAAACAAAAGCAATAACAAAAGCAAAAACAAAAACAAAAATAAAAACAAAATAAAAAACAAAAGCAAAAGCAAAAGCAAAAACAAAAACAAAAACAAAAGCAAAAACAAAAGCAGAAACGAAAACAAAAACAAAAACATGTACTTGTAATTGTAGAATTTCAATTACCAATTATATGTATGTAATTGGTAACTGGAAAATGGCAATAACAATTACATGTAATTGTAATTGAAGGTGTAATCAATTACAAAATGTAATTGATGGTGCCCAGGTCTGATGTATGTATGTGTGTACAAAATCTTAAATAAAATAAGAATATGTATAACTAACCTCTATGTTTTTCTCATTTGGAAAACGGGCAACAATCTCATTAACTAATTCTGGAAAATCATGTGCTCGCAGACAAATATTATTGCCGATTGCTTCTTCTACCAAGATATTTATTAACTCATTTCTGTATTCGTTGCTTAATTTTTGCTTCTCTTTGTAAAATTCAAGTAAATTTTTTCCTTTTGTTGTTTCATTTAAGATTGTGTTTATATTTTTTTTCAACAATTTTTTACAAATTGACAAATTTGTCGATGACGGGTTAATGCTACAATATTTTTTTGACCATTCCTCCCCATTTGATGGTATTTCCCTACATTCATCATCAATTCCGAACTATTTAAAATGATATTAAAATATAAGCTAATTTCCTAACAACGCAAGAATTCTTACCTGTTCTTTTTTCCATGCAAACAATTTAGCACGAAACTCCACTCTCAATCCTAGCGGGGGAATGGCTTCTCTTAAATCTTCGTTTTGCATATATTTCAAACTTCTTATCGTGACTTGTGCATCTAAAATAATATAATAATAAAATATTAATATTCCCTGCAGGCAAAATTAAACTAGTATGAAAATAAACTAGTTGATCAACTGGTATGTAAAGGAAAAAATTCAATTAGTTGGTTTTCTACTACTTGATCAACTGGTATGAAACGGACAAAATGCTACTAGTTAGCTATCTACTAGTTGATCAACCGCTTTTAAAGAGACAAAATCATACTAGTTGGTATTCTACTAGTAATATACCAATTTATTTATTAACTGAAAATAGCAGTTTGTGCAATTCTATCAGAAACTAAGCTTTATTGGCGATTTTGAAGTAAATTTACGCTATCATTTAACAAAAGGGTCAGAATAGTTATTACCAATTTGCCAAAAAGAAACAACCATTTCTCACAAAATAAATATTTTTAAGGCTTTTCATTTATTTTTGTGCAAGGGTACACAAGAACAATTACATACATACATATATATTTGCAGCAGGTGGCAAGAAGGGTTTAAGAGAGTTTAGTTAATTGATTTTGTTTCATCCAAATCGGAGATTCTATCAGCCAACTGCCGCAGTAGCACGAAGCCATTATTCTACCATCTGCGTGTACTGTATGTAATATGCACTAAAAAGTACTAAGCTAATTAAAGTAAGCTTTATTAAATGAACTAAAATGCTATTTTTTCCCCTAGAAGAACTGGCATTTTTCTAGTATTATTCTGACTGGTATTCTTCTAGTATACCCTTAACTGGTATTTTTCTAGTATGAAGCTGATGTGTTGTCTACTGGTATGAAACTGAGTGGTATTTTTCTAGTATGAAGCTTATGCAAGGGAAGACAATTGCCATCTCGTAGGCCATTGCCAAGTTAAAACTACCAGTTTCTTTCAAGTAAAATGGATAGTTGGGCAACTAGATGCCGACATTTTCAAACTGGTAGAATTGTAGTATGCAACTAGTTGTTTTGCCTGCAGGGTTGTTTGTATACTTACATATGTATATGTACATATGTGCATACCCAATAAACACAGACACGAGGATGATATCGCGGCGAATCCGACGCGAATTCGAGACGAATCCGTTGTGTTTATTGGGTATGTACACACTTATATTTATAAATCTGTGTTTATATGGAAAAGTAGCTTAAGTTTACTTAAGGAAAAGAAATTACACAAATTTACGAATATCTTGAAAATTGGCCTTTCGACATAAGCTATTATTCGATATGAACACAGATATGTACCCAATCGGAAATTTAGATGTGCTTCTTAGATGACAAAGCGTTACTGCAAATAACGCTTAATTTAACATTGCAATGCCATTGCGATGAAAGGAAAGCACTTCATATTCGCGTTGTTTAAGAAGCCCTATCAAATTTCCGACTGGGTATGTATACATATACATACATACATATATCGGTCATGTACACAAGAGTTCCAGGGAGTGTTGCGTGTGCGCTGCTAGCAATCAAGGAGCGCTATGGCAGTGCACGCACAATAAGCCAAATGTGTTGCGCGTGTAAAGGCAGCGCAGTCAACGCTATGCATCACTGATATATATGTATGAATATACATATGTATGTATATGTGTACATATGTACACATAGCGAATGAATAACTCACCCTTCAAATATGGTAAAACGGCCTCCAAATTAAAGTCCTGCAGAAGTTTCTGCAGACTTTCGTCTTCTTCTGCTTCGTTATTATTTATTAGTATTTCATCCGAAGCCCCAGGCGCAGCGTCTGTATATACTTCTTCGACGAGCTCAATCCAACCAGACCCGTCCATAGTATACGCCTGGGACTCGTCCAATGGAACGATGTCTAATATTTTAGTCTCTTCCATAATTTTGCTTTGTAAGAGTATGTATGTGATTTTTCTTTTTTTTTTTTTTGTTAAAATTTTTCCGTTTGAACACAAAAACTTTTGTCAAAAAGCAATGATCGAATATTGAAAATTATGTGTGTGTATATGTATGTATATCTATTTTTCACAGAACACTTAACCCTATTATTCTCAAATTAAGAAATTCATTCTTAAATCGAGAACGGTGTTCTTAAATTCGGGATTTCATTCTTAAAACAAGTTTTTTTCAGATTAATATCTTGCTTCAAGAAAGCCATTCCTGTTTCAAGATTGAAGAAACTTAAATTTTATATATTTTTCCTTAATTTCAGTAATTCCTAAATCAAGTACGACACAGCTTGATTTTAACCCGCAACTTTTCTCTGAGTGCACTTAACTGGTCTTTCAATGGTCACTTTTGACAAGATTTTATTAGCTTCACTTGTATGTTTGCTTGCTTGTTTGTATGTAATTGATAGGAGTTTATTACGTCTTACTTCAGTGATAGTTAAAAATGTTACGTATACGCCACGTTGGTCATTATGCTGTAAGTACTTTCTGACTTTTCAAAAGCAATGGGTAGAACGTTTTAAGCATTTTTGCAGGTGTTTTAGTTGCTTTCAATAAAAAAAGCAAATAATAGTAAACATAAACAAAAACGGACCCATTACCTATTAAGGCCAAAACTAAACACATGTCAATCAATAAGCATAGCAGCGGAATCTGTACTAAGATTAACATATGTATGCTGGAGTAAATCAATGCCATTAAAATTTTTGTATTACAGCTAAATGAAAAGCAAGTGTTAAAGTTTGCTCGAGCAACCAAATGAATCAGACTGTCATAATATTAAACTAATAAGCTTTTAAAATAAGGAAGCTAACAGCTTAAATATTTTAAAAGCTCCACTGAGCTTCTAAGCGCAACACAAAAAATTTTTTTATTCTACTTCACTCTAAATTAGTCTTTAAAAAGACTAAGGATCCCATAGGCGATATTTAGCTTTTAATAGAATTGTGATTTTTGTTGCTTAATTAGCAAAATAAAACCTTTGAAAAAAAAAATAAATAATAATAAAATAATTCTCCCTTAATGCAAATGCTAACCAACGCAAAAAATAGCAAACCATGACAGCATGGCATCATTTATCATGATTAACCAAAAAGTTTTAAAATGCAAGTCTTTTCCCTCAGCAGAAACTTTTTGTTGTTTTTGTTGTTTATTTAAGCCAAGTTACATACTTGACTTGAATGGCATGATAAATTGAACTTTTTTCAAACGCACATTGCTTATACTTAATACGAGTATGTACATATGTATGTATAATTATAAATGTGTGTGCACATTTATACGTGTAGATATTTGTACAAAAACAAAATGGCTCTGCTGTTTTGCATTTTTCGGCATACCATACACCACCTGGCCACACCCCTTTACATACAATTGGAAGTAACCCTTTACTTTACTTAAGCTTACTTTCCTACAGATATATATTCATATGTATGTATGTATGTATATATATATATATATATATACATAGCATATCCGACGTTGTTTACATACGTACATATGTATGTATGTTTGGACGTAAGTACTTTGCGTGAATAATTTTCAGAAAATTAATTTGAAATTTTGCTCCTTTCTACAAAATGAATTATTTGTGATGTTGAAAAATCTGCAAATATATACATATGTATATGTATGTATGTATTTACCTTCCAGCATACACATTTATATACATATGAATGTATATATATATAGACGTTTTTTTTATATTATATTTCTCTATACAAATGTATCTTTATGTAAATTGAATTATTTTCAAGCATTTGTTAACGTTGTAGTGGTTTTCTCAAATATATACCCTGCTGGGAACTCAATAACTAGTGAGCAAAATTTCTAGTTCCGAACCAGCGAAAAGGTGTCAAAAGGTGCATCCACTTCCGAAAAGAGTGCTGATGATCGAAAATGGGTTTTCGTGAAATAGCTATACACTCAACCTTCGCTGTAAATAGTTGTTGAATTTTTTTCCACTTACCCCAACAATTAAAAATTGAATTAAAATAAAAATTTCGTGCTAAGCACTAAAAACTCTTTCGAGAGCTAGATCAATTGTAGTTAGATCCTCACCAGTTCAGAAGGAGTGAATTGAGTGACTATTATAAGACACACTTTGATGTGTGTGCAATTTCGAAGTGACAAAAATTCTATGAAAATTTTTCGTACGTTCAATTACCGTCGGCTTTGTATATTTCTGCAATTCTCAGATGTTTAGTGAAGCATTTTATATAAAGAGTTTTCTATTTGCATCTTGTATGAAATGAAATGTTCCCCTAATTATGCTTTTCCGATCCCTCAGGCTTATTTTGATTTTTTTTTTATTTTATTACTTTTTAAATATTTTTGTAAATTTTTAGTGGCCGCTGTGGTGCAGTGGGTAGAGTGCTCGCCTGCTATGCCAGAGGTCTCGGGTTCAAACCACGGTCCGAGCCAAACACCAAAACAATTTTTCTAATTAGTAAAAATCCAATTATTGGGGTTTTTAAGAGAAGCGGTCGCCTCTCGGCAGTGGGCGGCATACCCTCCGAGAGTATTTCTGTCATGAAAAAGCTTCTCACAAAAAATGCATTCGCCGTTCGGAGCCGGCATAAAACTGTAGGTCCACCCAATTAGTAGGAAAAACAAAAAGGAGCACACCTCGAATTGGGAGAGAAGCTCGGCCATAAAACTCGTCAGAGTTATAATAGCGCCATTGTATTATATTATTAAATTTTTATTAAATAAAGAAATAAAAAAATATTAGTTAAAAAAAATTAAAAAAAAATTATCATCCATCTTGACACCAACAGGATTCGAACCCGCGCCCCTCGGATTGAAAGGCACATGTGTTAGCCAGTCGGCCATCGCGCCACTTGCATGAAGTGTGTCAAAGGCTGTACTTAAGCGGCAGATGTAAAACTGTAGAATTTTTAGGTACTTGTAGCTGGTTCAGAACTATCGAAATTGTGCCAATAAACGAACTAGTGTAAACTGTATAATTTAGTACTAGTTCGGAACTATCGAAAATGCAGTGCAGGGAGTGACAATTGACACCGTCTAGGACATCGCTGTGTTAAATTCGCCAGTTGATAACATGCAAAAGAGATTTAGCTCGCACTAGTAGTGGCGAAAAATGCACTAGAAGCGACCTAGTTCGGAACTGGAGATTTTCTCTACAGGGATGCAAACATACTTCCATACCTAGACATAATGGCCAAAATCTATATGTTTTTTCTGTATGCATAGAGAATTGCTGTATTCAGCACAACCAAATGCCCTGCGGACAAAAAACCATTATTTAATATTGTTTTTTCTCGTGGCTGTCGCTGTGTCACATACCCACCAAAAAATCGAAGCCTTATTTAAGAAATAAAACAGAATATTTAAAGGCTTGCGAAATAAGGCCTGGAAATTATAAGAGTAGCAAATTTGTAAGTAATTTGGCGTAAGGCTTAAAATAAGGCTGATTTTCCTGTGTTGATGCCATCTTGCCATAAGGGGTGCTCTCTCTCTCTCTCTCTCTGAGAGCACACCTTATTCCAAGGGCTTATCCGTCATGCTAAATACGCCTGGATAAGTATTACAAAGTTAGGAGTAGACAGAGTGCATAACAGAAGCAGCGCTGCCAGCGAACTCCTTTTATAGACCTGATTTGTCAACAATAAGCAAAACTTTTTGCAGTTTATGTACATACATACATAAAAGTTCCTTCCAAAAATATACATACGTCTTATATGAGGCTTATTTCATATGATAATAAGGCTTAGAATTTAATGCCTGAAGTCTCTAGAAAATGTCCGTGTGTTAGTGTTATCAGTTCTTAAGGATTGCTACTCACTCAGTGAGAGGAGCACTTATTCTTAAGGCTTGAAGGCTTATATCATTCCTTATAATAAGGGAATATATAGAGTTTCAATTGTCGAAATACAGAAATTTTTATTTTATTAAGTGCTACGCGCAGAACATAAAGAAATTCTAAAATTGTTCTCAAATTTTTGCAGCAGAGCAGATGAGCGCAGAACAGCAAGCAGCGCCGCTGATATATGCCTTATTTGGTTACTCACTTTATACCACTTTCTATATTCTAGCCAGAGAGCGGGTATTTTATTCCTTTTATGATGCAAGTCTAAAGAAAAAAGTTCTTTTTAGACGAATATTTTACTTGGACAAAAATAAGTATAAAATAATTATCATCCATCAACTCTTACATTTATTTTTTGAAGAAAGCAATAAAAGTTAAACTTGGCGAGATATTTTTTAAAACCGGAATAAAAGATCGCTACTAATAAATAGCGAAACCCTTTTCCGAATTTAATAAATTTGGTACCATCCTTTTATTGCTCTCCCTAAAGTATAAAAGTCAAGATTTTTAGGTTTTTAACAGAATTGAAAAAAAAAATCAGAAAAATAAATTGAGAATTTTAAACCTGAAGGTCTTGGGATGAAAGTTAAAGTTCATAATTTTTTTTTTCGAGGACACTAACTAACCCCTAACTTTTATAACATCGAAAAAAACTGCTTTTTTTTTCTGTGACTCTATACTACTTGTTATTTTTTTTTTTGGTTGTTGTTTTTGCACTCAAAAAAAAAAATTTCTCTCGATCAAAGACATAATTTTCCTTATTTTGAACACGCGTCCCAATACAAAATTTTCTTTGTTTTGTGTAAATTTTCTCAAAAATGTGGAAAAAACATAAAAAAAGATTCAAACAAATTCGTTGCCATGGGGATTTGTATGGGAATTTAATTTCTCAAAATTAAAGAAATCAAGTCTTCAAAACAAGGAAAGTTGGGAATGGAATGGCGCTTAAAGAATTTTTCATTACTTTAATGTATGAATTTTTTCAAAACAAGTATATGAAACCATGGTAACGCATGTAACAACAATCTTTTATAAACCTTTTAACATGTTTTAAGGAAAATTTACTCAAAACAAAGAAAGTAGTGTTCAAAATAGGTAAACAATTTCTTTGACCCCTCCATATATTTTTTTTCTCTCAGTGTGTTACACTACTGTATCTACACAGTGTTTGGCAAGTTTCTCTGGGCAGCTAGTAGATATGTATGTATGTATGTATACACATATATTTGCACGACTATTTTGCTGACTCAAATATATTGCTGTTGGTAGCCCAACCATTTTTTATTTAATTTTAATGAAAATTATATTTTACTGCACTTTTGCTGCGTTTTGTGCCAAGTAGAACTACCGGTAATGTTTTCTATGTTTCTGCATACATACATACTTAACTCTATACATAAATACATATGTATGTATGTGCATATAAACACAAAAGTTGTTGTCATGGTATTTGCGTTGCGTGTGGCAACATTTTGCAAACTACCCTTTTTAGTTTATAATTCAATGTAGATATTTATTTACTTTACTCATTTGCAATAGTAATTGTAATTGCTATGAATTCACATGAATACCCAACAAACATTATGGCGCATGTCCAAAAATTACCAAACATGAGATGAAATTATATTTAGGGGATTCACAACCTGTCATATTATGTCATATCGTCATAAGTCATAATATTTTGTTGTTGCATTCTAGGCTATAGGTGTACTAAATAAATACAACTCTGCACGATATGTTTTTGGGTCGTCGTATTTGATCAGCTGTTTTTGTTAACTTCTTCACAGGGCTTCGGAAAAGTCTTCTATAACTATTTCCGTACAATATTTTAATATGACATATGACTTTATGACACTTTGTGAATCACCTAATTGTAATAAAAAAACACTGAAAGGAGTGCGAGAAAAATAAGTCAGAACCATATATGTATGTATGTATTACCTACTATAAAAATAAGAGAAATAAGTGGCGTGTCTTCAGATAAACCATTTCTAAAATTTTCCTTCGAGAATGTGTTGGATTTACAATTTATAATAAATGGATAACGAAGGCTATATTTGACCGGAGAATTGACTACAGAGTTCTTGAGACGGATAGCAGACAATTTCCACATTTATTTTCGACGGCTACACTTGAAAGTGATTTGTTTTCCGAGCTTAATGTTTATTGGGTATGAATAACTGTATACATATATATGTATGTATATACACATGTATGTGTGAACTGATACATCGCATATTATATACATATTATGTATGTATAAAAACCACTTAAATATTTAACAAATAAAATATATTTAATGCCAGATGTATTGACTTATGCAAATATTTACAAATTTGCAGACAATTTGGTATGAGTTTTATTAAAACCGAAATGAAAAAAAAATTAACAAAAATAACATTAACAAAATTGCGAAATCTATCGAATAATTATAATTATTACTCAGTAATATTATTAAAAGTAAAAACAATAGTAATAAAATCTATAAAAAACTTGCAAAAGCCCTAACTTCATCACCAGGGTTAAGATAGAGTTTGCGTTTAAGAAATTATTATAAATTTTGATATAAAAAGCGACAACTGATATTCAAGCTTTTGACTCGCAAAAGACCTATAGAGCATCCGGTTTTTGTGAGATTATTTTCCCACATTATGGATTTTCAGTTTCATGAGAATCGAAGCATAAGTAGTGAACCCAATTCGGTTGCCAGTTAAAAAAAAACGACTCGCCAAGATGTTTCGCGCGCAGGGTATAATTTTCCACCGATAAACTACTACTTTATGGTTCTTTTATGACAGGAAAATGAGCGCATATATGATTATTTTACAGAGTGGTCGAAAAAGACTCGATTATGAACAATAATAAAATAATAAAATGCTATGTGGGATTCTACTAGCAGAATGCCTCAATAATAATTGCAATATAAATCGAAATTTGATGAATATTTCGACTCTTGCGCCAGCTGTTTTATTGGCCTATAGCATGACCATAACACTCATGGATAATTTGTTTAAATTTGTTTCAAATTCATTTGTTTTTGACTCAAGTAATGACAAAGTGTACCAGTACATATTTACAAGTGTCTATATAGACCCTGCCCGCCATCGTTACCCAGTTTTCAGTAAAATTCTCAAACATCTACACATTTTTCAAATCAAATTAAATATATACACAGCTTTTTTCTGTTTTACGCTCATTAGCTCTTCTCTGAACGTATAAAGATACTCTCTCTCTTCCACACATATCGGTAAACTCTGGGCTGCTCCATTTAAAGATACCATCAAATTTACCCCAAAAAGGTAAGTACATTTTACTCGTATATTACCGCATGTTTTACCAACCGATGACTGCTAGACGATAAGGTGGCAACCCTAACCGTAAATTGGTAAAATTTCAAGCCCATACTGCTACATTTTACGTTGCTACTATATTTCATTTAGTCTAACCCTACATAGTAAGCCTTCTAGAAAGTCCTGTCTTAGTTATAGCAAAGTTGCCTTTATTTAGGGTAAACCCAATAAATTTACCCAACAAGCACTGAGGATAGATATCGATTAGTGAATGACTTCAAAACTAGCTGTTTGTTTCAAATCTCTGACGGAGATTGTAGGAAAAAATTTTCACCTAAAAATAAATTTTTGTTTGCATTTTACTCTTCATCTTCTCTCCGCCCGGGTCCCAACTGCAAATATGTAGCCTTCGCTTGTTCTCCTATTCTTCTCTCCTTCTTATCATTCACTGGTTGCTATCTTTATTTCTTATTCTCCTTTTTCTTCTTTATTTTATATTCTCCTCCGGATTCGAACCATGACATCAACCTAAAATTCTATCCAATCATCACATAGTGGAACATTCAACATTATATTGAATTGTAGTAACCTATTTATACTTCCATTTCCTAAAAAGGAATCCATGAATTATTTGAATCATTGTAAAAACAAAATTTAAAAAAAATTGTTCTCATTAGTTTTGTTTACAACGGAAACTGTTGGGTCAAATACTTTTGCCTTTAAATCAACAACGGGGAGAAAATTGTTGCTAAAAATAAACTTTTGTTTGGATTTTTCTCTTCATCTTCTCTCCATCATTATTTTTTTTTTTGTTGGTTTTCTCACAAAAAAATATTTTCTCACAAAAATTTTTTTAAAAGCAAGCAAGTTTTTGAAACAAAAACGGCCGTTTTTTGAATAAATTGTTGGATCAAAAACTTTGCTGTAAAAACAAATACCTTTGCTGTTGAATCAAAGACGGAGATTCAACAGCCGAAAGTTGTTGGTTTAACTACGGGTATTTTTTTCAGAGTAGGTACACATGAAACCACAAATCAAGATCTTCTTCAACCACTAAACCACCCACTCAACCACTTGGCTTCTTATACCACCTCACATTCACAGTCATATATGTATATTTTATTTCATATACTTTTCACGTTTTTCTCTACACTTGTCTCATTCAAACAAATCCCTTTCTCGTACTTGAGAAGCAAACAATTTACTCCATCCACTTGTGCACATTTATATCTCCAAACATACATGTATAAATTCTTGTTTTTTGTATGTATACTTTCATCTCTAAATGAGAAAATAAACCAGACGCCATTTGTATATTTCAATGTGTGCAATTTACATATTCAGCCATTCGTGACAAACAGCATGACAAACATGTTTTTTCCCGACATTATTACTGTCTGCTGAGACATGCGCGTTTCATATCTACTACCTATATTAAAAAAGCTTCTTATACATTACTTGTACGTTAAACTGTACCAGAAAAGGATTTTATATATGCATGTTGAATATTGATTTTTCATTTTATATGGAGACAAGTTTTCGACGAAAAATGTATGATGGTGGAACTGATGGAGAAGATTGATGTGGGAGCAGTGGGATCAGCAGTGGAGTAGATAATGTTTGACTCAGATTTTAATGATAAGTATTATTAATTGAGATCTATAACTCTTTCTAGGAACCATCACTCTTCAAAGAAGCTAAAGCTATTATATGTTTGTTTTTACATGGTCGTTTAGTTCTATTATATTTATGAAGCAAAAAAATGTTGCATATCTTAAGGCGTCATTATTAATTTCCTGCTCTGCTCAAAGTTCTTTGTGTAAAAGTTTAGTTTGAGCGCATCCCAAGTAAAATTTTCTGTCCAACAATTTTGTAAAACATTTCAGAACTCTTGGTATCACCCAAATGTTGCTTTATTAGGTTTCTCCAAAACAGGGTATAAAAGGACCTCTTGGTAAGGAAGATAAAGGCTTATAGTGCATCAGTAATCTCCGTACAAATTTATCTACTATTTGAACATTGTATTTTTGTATGTAGTAGATCCTACTTGAATTTTAACACTTGCTTCTATTTTTTACTACAAAGCAAACATTTGCAAATCGCCACTTTTTAGAAAAGGTGAAAAAAAAAACAAAATATTGCCCAGTCATGCATAATGACAACATCAACAGAATTTTCGTAACAAAAACAGCGATAGTGACAAAGACAATAGTCAATAATCAAACAATTACATTCATATACACCAATAACTACGAGTATACATACATACATACCATTGGCGGACCTAGCAATTAGTGGCTGGGCAAGCCTATGTAAGAAGCATAGTCATTAGCCATTTATGTAATTTTCTTTGCTGCATTATCTGAAAATCTGATTGCGGCTCCGTTATTGTCTTTGATCAAATTCGTTTTGCGTATTTGGTTTGTTGTTCATATTCATACCGTATGAAAATGAATGTATTGAATTAACTCGAGAAAATGAAGATGATGAAGAATAATGAAGTTTTGATATACAATGGATAATATGAATATATGTGTGTATGTATATTATTTTTGTTGCTTTAGCTGTAACCACTTTTGGTCAGCACATCAACAAGCCTGGCTCAGCCGAATGTTCTTCACTATCAGAACGTGAATTATCTACAAAAGCAGCGGAGAAGTTATTATTCCAATCATTGGGGAAGAATTCAACTATATTGACTGGTATCACCAAACTCCTACATAGAGAAATCTCTGAATTCCATACGAAAGCGCAGTGGTATTTTTAGTTTCCTTATACCGACGACAATTTCAACAGTAGCCAGAGGTTTTGATTATTATAGCACTATAAGAGAATATCTAAACATGTGTGCTTTAGCTTAAATATTAAGCAGTGTTTGAAAAACTGAAGCCAAATAAAATATGAGACGAAATGCAAAATCATGATTCCTAATAAAAATATTACGTAAAAAATCCAAATAAAAAATCTCCCCAACACACAATCACTTACAAGCGTTCAGAGACTGCTCGAGCAACACAACCTGCATGCTCAAAAACTCTATGCTGACTGAACAGAAATTTGCAAAATTTCTGCGAGTGAACGAGGTGCTTTGACTTGTCGGTGTGAGGCTGTCCGTGTGAAAGCTATAAAAAGCTCTTCCACGCGTAGATAGGGTTTGCAAATCATTGGATTAAATGAACCAATATATTTTGGCAAGCCGGGCTTTTCGGCTTGTATGAAGCGTCCGCCACTGATACATATGTATATACTCTTGCACACCTGCGTTTATTGCATGGCGTATGAACTGTAGTACATCAATTCCGGTTTCTGGCTGACCGGGCGCATTCCCTGCAAAAAAGTTTTGCTTATTGTTGACAAATCAGGTCTAAAACAAGTAAGGAAGCCTAAGTTCGAGTGGAATCGAACATTAGATACTCAGCTGTATGCTTTCATTGTTTGTTTGCGTTTGTTCGATATAGGGTGTATTTTATATAAAGCGAGTGCCGCATAAAGTGGGCGTAGCCACGCCCATTTTCAACATTTTTATCAGTCATCCAACTAAGCAAAGGAATATTATTCTTTGTGCAAAATTTCATTCCTTTATGACTTCTAGTTACAAAGAAGTCTTGTTACAAATTCCCAAAGGGTGTTCCAGAAATATCTTTGTTAAAAAGTAGGCGTGGTCATAAACCGATTTCAATAAATTTTTGCGTGTCTATTAACACAAGTTATAAAAGTGTATAAACCAAGTTTCGTCATAATATCTCAATTATTTGTCGAGTTATGGGCTCCGAAATCTCGTTGATTCCTTTGTCTGAAAAGAGGCGGTGCCACGCCCATTTTCCGAAATTTTTCTATTTTTTGTTTCCGATCTATTGTAGAACTCATGCCACAAAATTTCAATGAATTATCTTTATATTTGACAAAGATATCGCTTAAAATGTTTTTATTAGGCCACTTTATGATACCCATATATAAAAGTGGGCGTGGTCGTCAACCGATTTCGCTAAAATTTTGAACATGTATTACTACAAGTAGTGAAAGTGTATACACCAAGTTTCGTCATTATATATCAATTATTTGTCGAGTTATGGGCTCAGAAATCTCGTATATTCCTGCTTCTAAAAGGAGGCGGTGCCACGCCCATTTTCCAACATTTTTGTATTTTTTGTTTTATGTCCATAGTTGGACACCTTCCATAAAATTTCAATGATATATCTTCATATTTGACAGAGATATCGCTTAAAATGCTTTTATTAGGTCACTTTATAATACCCATATATAAAAGTGGGCGTGGTCGTCAACCGATTTTGGCGATTTTTCGTCCAAACATTTGCCTAAGTAAGTATATCACGCCTACCAAATTTCATCGATATATCTTCAACGGTTTCTGAGTTATGACTCATAAAACTTTCAATGTTTGCCCCTTAATAAGTGGGCGTGGCACCGCCCATTTTCCAAAATTTCACCATATTTCTTCATAAGGGCCTGAGCTCAATACGTGTGTAAAATTGTATCACTCTAGCTCTATTAGTGACTGAGATACAAAATTTCCGATTTTTACCATATAGGGGAGGTGGGCGTGGTCATGGTCCGATTTCGCCCATTTTCGATACCATCCGTTCCTGTCTTGATACCAACTTACATTTCAAATTTCATCAAAATATCTCAATTTTTGCTCGAGTTATCGTGCTCACAGACGGACAGACGGACGGACATGGCTCAATCGATTTCTCTTTTCACCCTGATCATTTTGATATATATGTCTATATCTATCTCGATTATTTCATTCTGTTACAATCCACCGTTAGGAAATCAAAACTATAATACTCTGTGTACTAGTACAGCTGAGTATAAAAGAGGAGTACGCTTGCAGCGCTGCTTCTGTTATGCACTCAGTCTGTCTGCTCCTAACTTTCTAATACTTATCTAGGCCTTACTTCGCATGGCGGATAAGCCGTTGGAATAAGGTGTGCTCTCAGAGAGAGAGTACTCTTTATGATCTGATGGCATCAACACAGGAAAATCAGCCTTATTTTAAGCCTTACGGCATATAAATTTGCTACCCTTATAATTTCCTGGCCTTATTTCGGATGCCTTTAAAATTGCTGTTTTATTCCTTAAATAAGGCTTAGCTTTTTTTGTGGGTTGGTAAACATATGTATTTATGCAAGTTAGTAGTTTGGCCAAAATCGGCGCTAAAATTCACGGTCGCTGCCGCTGACCAAACATTACCTACAACCAAAATGCAAACCCATTTCATTTTCTCTTTTCGCAAGTTTATACCTATGTACGTGAAAAAACGACAAAAAAAGGAAAGTGTTATCTTGGGAGAGATAAGAAAAACCAAAGAGCAGGTGTATGTATAATGTTACGACTACGTGTCTATTTTGTAACGTTTTGGTTTCGAAGTTGGCCAGTTTGTGTGCTTGTGTGTTGAAGTGAATGTGGCGTTCGGAGTTCTAATGTAACCATAATGGAGTTGGTTTTAGGCGTAGCAGTATTCATATGCATATGCATTTGTATTTACATACAAACATATGAACACACATTCATATTTACATACATAAATGCTAACCTCAGTCGCAAGCAGATATACACACAAGCAAACATACATACATATATGTATCTGAATTTGAGCTTTAACAGTTATACAAATTGTGTGTATCCGTTATGGCGTAAGCTCATTGTACTCGTATGTATGCATGTAAGTGAATACTCTCAGTGGTATGCTTAGTTGTTTAAAAAACATGGCGTTCACTGTGGGCTAGGGACACGAATTTCGATACGATACGATACCAAATCGATATTTTTTTCATTTGATACCGATACTTTTTACTCGATTATTTTGCAACGATATTTTTTGGTATCGAGTACTTCAACCACGGTATCGAACAAATGAGTACATTCAGTGATGGAAAATTAAAAGTGTGTCATATTTGTCCAAAAAATTGTGCAACGCCAAATAGTGCTGAAAATCGGTCGAGTGTGCAAAAGTGACAAGCTGCTTCCTAAAGGGCCGAAAAATCCACAAGCACGAGTAATTTTAAATCACTGGTACATATCGAAAAATAGGTCTGATCCACGTGCTGAAATAATTGCAGGTTTGGGCTACTTCGTAAGGTTTTTTGTATGAAGTTACCCAAATCACACTTACCGCCGAAACTTGCTTACAATTTGCAATTACCATGCGATAGAAATAATAATAACTGGAGATATAGGATTATATATTTTTCATTTTCATACGATAATTTGACGTTTGCAAATAAAAAATCGTCATTTCAGCGAAAAAGTCGTCAATATGTTTTTTCTTTCTCACTTTACTAAAAACACGTTATAAACAAAAAAAAAGGGTCTGTTTTCCATTAATGCCCATATGACACTACGTTTTTTCCTGGTATTCTACAAGGTTTTTTGTGTGGAAGAGTTGGTCAAATACAGTTTTGTGTTGGTGCAGGGAGTAAGCTATGTTGGAAAAAAACCAACGAAATACCATCTAGGCGGTTAAAAACCAATGAGCCAGCTTGTATTACGATAGGTTTTTTGACATTCGGCACTTTTTTCTGACAATTGTTTCAATTTGACAACTATAAAATAAATTATTTTTAAAATATAAAATATATGTAAATACAAATTTTAAATTTGCCTCTTGTAAGCTTCTGCTTTGGCCGTAAGGGGAAAGAAGTCCGGAAGAAAAATGATACTGCACAATGGTTTCCCTTTATAACATGGAATGCACAGCTATTCTGCCACTTGAGTTTCATAATTTTTTTGTTTCGATAATTTAAATTCAAATTTCCAAAAAAATTCAATGGTGGATACATATAATCTCAATGAAAATGAATTTTGAATGTTATTTAAGATGTTTATTTTTCAAAATACTAAATATTTTGCAAATATCTTTTTACAACTGTGATTGCATTAAAAACACCTGTTGTTTTGTAAAAGCTGTTGGTTTGTAAAAAATGTTTTCAAGAACTTAATAAACTTGTATAATTTTTTTAATCAGTTGAACTATTCTTATGAGTTGGAAAAGGATTTACGTCAAAATCAAAACTTTTGAACCAGCCATGGCATACTATGCCATGGAACTAGCGCTAATACAGCGATATGCGTATGCCTCAGTATGCAGTTTTGTTGCGTTTTTGGTAACTTTCTAGAAGACGGTGCAACTTTAAACCGTTTCAATAAATATCTTTTAAATTTGGAAAAATCTTTTATCTCCGCTTTCGAATTCATAATCTAGAGGTCTTAACGCGTCGATTGGTACCTCTTTTAACTATTTTATAGGAAATTTTAAGGTTGCACCTTCTAGAAAATTACCGCTTTCGATACCGATACTTTGAGTATCGAGTAGTTTAGTTTCGATATTATCGGGTTCGCGATTCTTTTTAACCGATATTTTAAATGAGTACCAGATCGATGCTTTTGATTCGATATCGTGTCCCTACTGTGGGCCAATTTGCACACCATTACTTCAGAAAATTTAAAAACGAATTCAAATCAAATTTTCTCAAATTGAAGTGCAACTTTCTGAACTAAAACTGAAAAAGGTGTAGAAAAATTAAAAATGATAAATTAATGGAAAAATAAAGGAAATCATCTTGACTTCCTAAATGTAGCATTTCAAGCACCTAACCATGATTTATTAAGTTTATTTTTTTGTTGTTTCATTATTCGACAAGGTAGCATTGCGATGTATTGCAGAACGAATTCAGTATCTTGTACTGAGGGTGGCACATCGCCGAAACCGGTTTATAACCAAATCAAAATTAACAAGGGATGACGGAAACTCGTTCCACACTACTGGAGTCTGTTTTGTTGATGCAAGGATGCAAACTAACTCCGAATCCGAATTGTAAAAAAATTAGGTTTTTTGAGGTTTTAAACAACAATCAAAAAGGATATTTTTTTCCCCCGTTTTTCTGAGCGTTTCGAAAAAGATATTTTTTGACACCTTTTTGGATCACTTTTTCTGAGCGCTCTGGATGTGGTTAGGCAGGCTCACTATAAATATTTACATATTTATGATTTACTTTTTAAATCTTTTCGCTTTTAATTAACATGGAAATATGTACATTAGACCGCTTCGCCCTTTAGTGACAAAAAAAAGAGTTCGCTAGACCCTCTAAAACACCATCGAACGGGTTATTTTGACATCTGTTTTAGAAAGTCTGAAAAGCTAATGTTTTGATTGATAGCTCTTCAGAAAACCGAGCTTTTGCTTTTCCAATCAATTTTTCCTTTGGAATCCAGCTCATTCTCGGAGAAAATTTGTAATGAGAGAGAGACTGGCTGTGGGCATAAAATACGTCACTTTTTCTCTTGTAGCATAAGCTTTGGTTTTAGGTTCCATCTCATTTCCATTCATATTGAATATCGAAGGTGAAATGCATTTCATTGAATGAAGCTTGTAGCGCGGAGCAAAAAAACCCCCCTTAAAGAAATATTTCTTAACATTTTAACATCACTTGTGCCACTGTACCTATTGTGCTGTGCAAGTGCTATACACAGAGCAAAATATATTTTATATTTTTGTATAAATATAGATATGTATATTCAAATGAACGTCCATAGTTGTTTTTGTCCATTGGCTTACGATTCTACTGTGGCAATGTGGTCGTCGCTGCCGCCACATTTCCACTGCCTTTACTTTTTAACCCACTGTTCAGTTGTGAACATCCAAATGCTTTTTATCTGCGCGTATGTGTGTGTGATACTTCCCTGTAAAAATCATTGGATTATATGCTCCATTTGTGGTAGGTTGGAGTACTTTCAAAGTGACCACTAACATAGCCCAAACGACCGATTCTTTTATCTGCAACGGTTCGTAGTTAGCCGAAAATAACAAAAACCAAATATTTATGGCGACGACGACGATGTGTGTATACATACATACATAACTACATACATATGTTTGAATGCATACACGTCATTCGTCGTCGTCGCGATAAACATTTGGTTTTGTTGTTATGTTCGGCTAACTGTTAGGTACTCCATCAATTGATCCAATGTAGCTACTCCATGGATTAATTTGATTGTTATGCGGGACTGGAGTATATACTCCATTGCAATGACATGCAATGTTAAATGGACCATATTTTTTGTATGAAATGTGGCAAGTTATGGAGTAATCGGTTGGTCCATAGCGAGCACTCCATGGATTAGCGATTGGAGTACTCGGAATTTTTGCAGGGTTATGCAAAAATATACCACCGAGAGTATAGAAAAACGTTAAAAAAGAGCAAACTCTCTTGGCAAATGTTTTTCGTTTCTTTTTTTTTGTATATTCACTGAGCTTTTTTTTTGTTCGAAATTGATTTTTCGCTCTCATTTTGCTTTCTGCTGCAATGGGATTTTTTGGCTTTTTTGCTAGCTCCACCTACTGCAGCTGCAGCTTCGGATTGGCTACGTTAATGGCGACGTGTTTTTTTTAGTAGTAGCTGTAGCTTGAAATAGGATGTATGTATGTAGGGATAGGGAGGTGATTATGGAATGAGGCTACCAAGCCAACTTGCTGGCATAGAGTTGGGCGATTGGGTGTTAGTAGGGGTAAAAAAAGTTTAACCTAGAAAATAAAATAAAACAACTTTTTATGTATAAGTATTGCGTTTTGTTGTTTGGAAAAACTCAGCGAACGTTGGCGTCAACGTCATTTCAGTTTAATTTGGGAGCGTAGTGGGGAATGCAAGTAATTATGTATGTATGTAGTATGACTGAATGTGTCGGCTTTGGACGCAGTGCTTTTGGAGCCACATTTGTCTGCTGTTGGGGATTTTTTTTTTATTTGTTGGATATATGTATCTTTGCATAAGCTTATAGATATAAACAAATAAATATCTATACATACCCAATAAACATAAATGCGGGGATGATATCTTGGCAAATTCTAGGTGAACTCGAGAAAAATCAATTCTACCAATAGCATTTTTAATATCGTTAAATCTTGAATTGCACGAAAGTGCCAACTCCACTCGAAGAACTCAAAAGCTAGGATGATATCGTTGCGAATTTCAGGCGGGTTCGTAGAAGAATATTTGTATTCGCCAATGAGCCTAATTTCGAATCGCGAACTGTCCGAGAATATAGAACTCTCGAATCGCTAATGACTCTGAATTCGGATTCGCCGATCTATCGTCACGAAGTATCGCTGCAATAATATAATCAGAGCATAGATGGGCATTTTCAAGTATCAGTAGTAATGCATTACCAGTATTCAAGCAGTAACATGTTTGTCTTTGACTTTCTACCGAAAATTTTCGCAAAACTCAGTTTGAACTCGAATATTTTGCAACATAAAGTAATATTTTATTAGCTTTTGCAATTTAATGATTATTCAGTAAGCTTTACTGCACTTGCTTTTTTACTTAATTACTGAGTGTACTGCAGTATACCCATCTATGAATCAGAGTAGCGAAATGGTCTCGAATCCGTCATGCTTATTGGGTACATAAGTTTAAAATTTATTGCATACTTCATGGCGTGCTATGAGATTATTATATCCTGTGGTCTTTTGCGTTCTTTGTGCAAAGATTTTGTCTGAGGAGACGCCTAGTGAAATTTTATGGCAAATAATTGCCCAGAACATTTTAACCCTCAAACGACCAGCAAAATACCTACTATTTTTTATAAAGAAGTGTGAAGACGACCTCTTCGTGGAGGCGTTAGAGGGTATAAAGTATTCTATGAAATTAAAGCTCGTGCAAGTTTACTCTGTGTTTTCTATACGATATATATTTTAACCCATTCTTTTCATTTATTTAAAAATTGCTCAGACGAAATTTCGGAAATTTAAAATGGCAATAAACAAAAATTTGACCTCAGCGAGGAAAACGATTTAGGGAGTTTTACTATATGGATCCTTAATTCTGCGTGGAAATTATTCCGCGCCCAGACAACAACACTCGATTTGTGTCATAGATAACAGAGATCAGAGAAGCACACTCGTCTCCAGTTCGAAGCGAGACCATTGTGTTTGTTGGGTATACAAATGTACATACATTTACCTGCATATATTCATATACTTATGGAGCTACACTGCTGCGCAAATAGAAACCAGAATGGTGTCCATTCTCTATAAGTAGATAATTTGAGTCTATTCTCGAGAGTGAACGACGGCTCTGGTAATGATAAGGTACATAAAATTCTTGTTCTTGATCTCAAGCATTTTTTACTCTCTTTGAATTAAGTCCAAGTAAAGCCTAAACCAGCAAAAGTGGCTCAAACGGGTAATTGAGAAGCATCGCACACATTCTAACCAATGTAGCGAAAATCGGTCTACGCTCACCAGCACAAAACTCTCAGAATTTTGCTGTTCTGTGAAGTAAAGCAATAGTTGTAGCTTAAGTATGTTCTTGAAACAAATTTTGCCTGTGTTGTCGACATGTGAACATTCGAAAATTATTCCCGATATCCAGTATGAAGTTTATAACCAACCTTAATTTTTCAATGTTCTTTGGAATATTGGAAATATGTTGGAAATTTGTTCGAAGAATGAAATGAGAAGCAAACAAGGGGAAAAATGACGTATTTTATAACAACCACTCTCCTCCCCCATTAAACTTTTTTGAAATGCGGAATACGACGGTTGTTTAATAAGTCCGTAACATTTAGAATAAGAAATATTTTTTTCGGCAAAAATGCAATTTACATTTCAACATAATCTGCTTTTAGCTCGATACACTCAGTCCAGCGTTTTTCTTATTCCTTCCAAAAAAAAAATAGGAGTTTCCAGGCTCTAAAAATCGGCATTTGTTTCTGTGATGACCACTTTATTTGACCCGAATCTCTTACCACCCAGCATTTTCTTCAGGTTTTGAAACAATCGGAGAGGGCTAAAACAGGAGAATATGGTGGGTGAGGTAGCAATTCGTAATTAAATTTATGAAATTTTGCCATGGTGACCACACACGTGTGCGGTCGTGCATTGTTTTGATGAAACAGAATTTTTTTTCTTGCCAAAAGCGGTCGTTCTTTGCTTCAAATTAAGATCGAAATTGTCCAAGAGTTCAGAGTTACCGTGTCTCTTTTATCTTTAACAAGATAATCGTTGTGAATGACACCTCGCGCGTCCCAAAAAACTCTGACCATAACCCGATTGGCCAACAGACCCACTTTGGCCTTCTGTGGTGCACCTTCACTCGCACAAACTCACTGTCTTCACTCTTACTTGGTTTCTGGTGTGCTGTGTGATTTCATCTACGGTAACAACTCACCTACGTAGACAACTAACTTTAAGTTGAAACTAAAATCGCACCATTTTAAATAATTCCTCCGCATCAATTCCATTCTTACTGCTTTTATTTTGCACAATACTGTATGTAACTAGGAAATTCTGCAAATAATTTATTCGTTTATTTTCTATTCATTCACACAACTCGCTCTCATTCCTATAGTAGATTATAAAGAGATAGAGATAGAGTGAAAGGGAGAGAGACAGAGATCGGCAGACCCAAAGTCGAATGTGTGTACACACAAAAAAGTTACATATTCGTTGCGTATTCGGAGTCGCTTGGTCTGCTACTACCCATACATACCGCATATGTACATACTTGCATCCATTGGGTTGTTCTGTATTAAATTAGACGTTAGTTATAAGTTAAAAATTATGCACATGTGATTTTTACCACGTCCCATCAGCAGCCATAGCGGGCGAGCGGGGGGAGAAGGCAGCAGGAAAAGCTCAATGTCCATTGAAATTATGAGTTTTGCTATCCTGGGAACCACAAAAGCAATGAACGACAGGACGAAAGGATGACGGGCAGACAGACAATCCTGTCTGTGGCTTTCTATTCACATAGTATGTAATTTAAATTTACATATGTATCTAGATATACATACACTCAGGGAAAAACAGCATATTAAAATCAAAAATAAAATGTTTGTTTTCATAATGCACGTTTTAAACCAAACTATTTTTAATTTTAACTATGAAAATTTTTAAATTAAAAATGAAATCTTTGAATTAAGAATGAAATTTGTGAAGTAAAAATGCATTTTGGATTTAAAAAGAAACATACTTAAATTAAAAATGAAAATTAATGTTGATTCAAAAACTCTCTCTTTGTTCAAAACTTTTTTGTGAGAGAATATTTTTTTGTGTGAGAAATCCAACAAAAACAATAATGAGAATCGATTTTTTTAATTTTGTTTTTACAATGAGTCATATAATTCATGGATTCTTTTTTTAGGAAAAGGAAAGTATAAATAGGTTACTACAATTCAATATAATGTTTAATGTTCCACTATGTGATGGCGTTGAATTGAATTTCAGGTTGATGTCATGGTTCGAATCCGAAGGAGAATATAAAATAAAGAAGAAAAAGGAGAATAAGGAGAATGAGAAATAAAGATAGCAAACAGTTAAGGCGAAGTAGAAAAGAAGAGGAGAATAAGCGGAGACTATATTTTTGTAGTTGGGACTCGGATTGAGAGAAGATGAAGAGAATGTCGTTGGATTCAATTTCGCATCCGGAAGAGAAAATGAAATAGAGAGCACTGCAGCGTTTTTTTCTCATAGTGCTTAAAATAAATATAAACATTTTTAAATTTAAAATATTTTTGCTTGATTTAGAAATTTTACAATGAACATTTTGAAAATAAAAATGTTGGTATTTACATTACTTTTAAATACGTTTTTGCCCATTTTAAGCACGTTTTCATATGCTTTTATAATTTTTTTCCCTGAGTGTATGTACACATTAACTAACACACATGAGCTCGCATTGCAAATATTAAAACACATTTCAGTGTTTTGGTAAGTCTGTAAAACTCATGGGTATGGGTTTTTACGACATTGTTTGCTCTGTGTGCTTTGTTAACTAAACTACACAAATTAAATTTACTAATTTTCTAAAAATTTGCTTATAATGCAATAAAATTATATAAATTCAGTTAATTTTTAGTGGCGGATATTCACATGAAATTTCTGCCTCTGCGCTTTATCTTGCGAGAGGGAAAACTTTTCCAAAATATCTATACTTATATATGTATAAGGATGAAAGTTTGTTTGTTTGTTTGTTTGTTTGTTTGTATGTTTGTTCCCTATGGACGCCGAAACTACCGGGCCGATCACATTCAAATTTTGACACAATGATCACCTGGTATTAGATTGAAATTATGACCACATTTAATTCTGGTATCTCAACCCCTTCCCGTGATATAGGCCAAAATATGGACCCAGATTCCTCCGAAATATTTTTCTTCATTATTGGTATAAAATTAAAGATATCAATCAAAACTTCAATAGAGAGTTCATTCCGTTCCAATTTTCCAGTCGGTTCTCCGGATAGAGACCAAAACGTGGACCCGAATGGCCCCAAATATTTTTTCGCTATATTGGTATCAAATTAAAGGTGCTGATCAGGGTATCCATATATATTTTACACTATACGGATATCTCAATCGGTTCCCGGGATTGAGGCCGAAACATGGACATAAATAGCCCCCGAAATATTTTTTGGCATTGTTGGTATCAAATTAAAGGTATCAATCAGAGCTTTAATAGAGAGTTCATTCCATTCCAATTTTCCAGTCGGTTCTCAAAATATATTAGTAATCATGATGTACACCGATATGTGCACCGGATGGCCATGGAAAGTTGTTGATAAGGAACGTGAGACGGGGAGAGAGAGAGAGAGAGAGAGTAGTATAAGAGGAGGAAGAGATAGGGGGAACGGGAAATGCTGACTGGTGGGGAGACCGATAGGGAAGGGAGTGGCATAGTGTGATTTGTCGCAGCGAAGTGGGACGGGTATTTGCTAGTATACACATAAAATGTTAAAAGCAGTAAATTAATAAATCATCCAAAAGAAATACCGCAAGGCCTTTGATAGCACACGGGTATGATTGTTGCTTGTGCTTGTCCTTATCATTTACTGGATTATTCATAAAATTGAATTGTCTACTAATCTGACTTTCCGTTTGAAGTCAAGAAGGATTACTTAACAATAACATATGTATAGATATGTATATGTATGTACTAAATCCTATATCGATACCTGTGTGGAAGATATTCTTCCTCTTCTTAATTGGCGCGTAACCGTTTAAGCGATTTTTGCCCAGTCCAATAAAGCGCTCCAGTCGTGTCTCTTTTGTGCTGCCCGGCGCCAAGGGGATACGAGTCTGTCTTCACCTGATCATCCCCACTCTGTGGAGCTCTCTCTTTTCTGTTACCTTTAGCGAGTTTCGATAGAAATACTTTCTTATCCGAAGCACCTTCGTCCATTCTCACTCATATGGTTGTTGTTGTTTTAGTGGTGAAATAGTCTTTGGCTGGGTACACATAATTGCGGAACTTTCCGTTAGCCCAACTGTCGATTAGCGACTTTCACTTAGTGGTCTTTCTGTTTTTGATTTGAACATCTTGGGAGATAAAAGCGAATAGTGCGTATCAGGGATGGAAAATCGAAATTGCCAATTTTACTTAATTTGATAGTAGAAACTTGGTTCTTTGCTATCAAATGTGCCTTAATTTTTTATTTTTTTTTTTTCAAACAATTGATAACAATTCCGTACCGTACAAATTTTGAACACTGCAATATTTGCAATCGTACAAATTGCTGCAATTCGTTTTGGTTAGCGTAATTCCCTAATGGGATTCTAATGAGGATTTGCATTTATTTCATACACACTGAGATTGGGTAATTTCTCTAATCAGTTTCCAAACGGATTCTAGTGTAGTTTTCTACCCTCACTCACGACTAGGGATAATTATAAAATTACACTAGTTATTTAATGTAGTCCCCAGAAATTCTCTTATGTTAGAGATTGTCTTTGTTGAGTACGATTCCGCTCGGAGTTGGCAATGCAACCGTATTTTAGGCTCCCGGACTACCAAAGTATACATATTTCAGGCCGAAGTTTATGCTGCCTACAAAGCAGTGGAATTATCGGCCGTACTCACCACTCCTAACTCTCGGGTGAATCTCTTTGTCGACAGTCTATCAGCTATTAAATAAACTACAGTTGCGACAACTAATTACGTCTATTACGATCTATTTCGAAGATCTTTGATTCTTAAAGGACCGACAAAGGCACATTTGATCTCGTCGTATAACGGACTTTTTGACTAAGTAGTATTTAGTTCATAGAGCATACATAAAGGTAATGGCGTCTGGTTTTTGGGCTGTGCAAGGGATATTTTTCATTAACTACATATCTCGAAAAAGGTAAAACTATCAATGGCGAGTATTATGCTAATTTATTGCAATGTTTGAGCGAAGAATCAAACTAAAACAGCCGCATTGAGCTATGAAGAAAGTGCTGTTTATCAAGACAATGCACCAGCTAACGAATCTGTTATCGCAATGGCCAAAATTAAAGAATTATAGTTTGAATTGCCATCAAAAGCAGTGTATCCACCAAATTTGGCCGCTTTGTTTATTTTTTTTTCCTCCAAACATGAAAAATGGATCAGCGGGAAGATGAAGAAGTGATGTTCAGGGATTTCCCTCGTATCTATCGTCATTTATTTCTGCATCGTAAACTTTCACAGAAATTTAAGATTTTGTGTTTCAGGAAGCAACTAAATTACCATAAAATCATTACAAAAAATCAAACTTCATAACGGCATAAGTGAAACTTTCACAGCCGACTATGCCAAAATTGAGATTTGCCTAACTTTAACTTCTGTCGCCCAGCTCTAGCGATCCATGTCATAAACTTGGTCTTTGGGAAGCACGGGAAGCTCAATATTTGTTTATAATGTCCTTTTCAGGTGCCGTGTTTTAATCCCAAGTGGCATTACCCCAATTTTAAAATTTGGGATTATGTCACTCACCATGGTGTGACATAATCCCAATTTTTTTACTTGAGGTTATGTCAACTATGTGGGAGTGACATAATCCCAAATAAAAGGGAGCCAGAATACCAAATCACTCGAGTAGATACTAGTGCGAAGCAAAATTGCGATTTCTGCTTCCAAATTTTTATTTTTTATAGACAGATGTACATATTTGTATACCTATCGATCTATTAAAAAAAAAAAAGCGCCGCAGGCGAAAATTTGGAATCAAAAATCGCGCGATTTTTTCTTCCAAATTTTCATCTTTTTATAGACATATGTATATACCTATCGATCTATTAAAAAAAAAAGCGCCGCAGGCGAAAATTTGGAATCAAAAATCGCGCGATTTTTTCTTCCAAATTTTCATCTTTTTATAGACATATCGACCCCTTTGTGCGACTTTATCGTAACGGACAAAAGCAAATTTTACAGGAGAGCATTTTTTCGTTTTTTTACTACTTTTTATTGGAATTTTGAAACGAAATTGAGTGAGTAGGTAATTAATTAATATACTGAACCTGATAATTTTTTTCTTGAAAAAATGTGCAGTTTGCGAAAAAATCATAATTTTGTCCCTTACGATAATTTTCGCTCTCAATTTTTTATGAGTTTGTTTGAATAAATGTCCCTTACGATAATATTTAAAAAAGAGTTTGTATGAAAAATACAAATGTTTTATTCCATACTTTTGTGTTTTTAATGATGGGATAATGGTAATATAGTGAGTATTGTACTCGTCTTCCATTCTAAAGTTTCCAAGTTCGATTTCCGGCAGACCAGGGACCGATCTATTGGGAAAATTGGTTTTTATAATATGTAAGTTTGTTGGAAATTTGGTAAATAGGTAGGTTATTTTCTGTATTGTGACGGAGCAATGGAACGAGTGTTGGGAGTAAGAGAAAGGGGAGAGGTAAATGAGCAGGGAGAAGGAGAGGTAAATGGAAACATAAAAATTTTACATTATTCTGATAAATCAATGGTTGGACAGAGCAACATCTGTCGGCGTTTCTAGTCTAAAATATAAAACTGCACATCGAACGTGAATTTGAACCAGCGACTCCCAATCAGTAAATGTCAGAAATCCTCCAAAAACAAATTGCATTGCAGATGCCGTTTAAAGGCGACACAAGAACAGATAATACTATTGCTATTTTTGTCTAAATAAGTAAGTATTTTTAATCGCTAGTTTTCATTATTTCCCATCCAAATGGGGCATTCTATTATTTCCATAAATTACTAGTACCTGGGTGGTCGAGCTCAGACGTGATTCTTTTCCTTAGAAAGTATTCTATTTCACCATATAGAAATATACAAATATCTAATCAAGTAACTAAATGGGCAAAAAATGGATATATAGAATTTCACTCAAACCGTTTTCGCGATAGTTTACAGAGGAATTAATAAAATTAGGTTATGTAGAAATTCCACTAAGCAATATTTTAATTGAAATACGTCGTAAAATACCATACAGTTTAATGCCGGTTACGAACGGCGAATGTATTTTTTGTGAGAAGCTTTTTCATAGCAGAAATACACTCGGAGGGTATGCCGCCCACTGCCGAGAGGTTACCACTGCTCTTAAAAACCCAATAATTGGATTTTTACTTATTAGAAAAATTTCTTTGGCGTTTTGCTCGGACTGGGGTTTGAACCCGAGACCTCTGGCATAGCAGACGAGCACTCTACCCACTGCACTACAGCGACCATAGGCATACTATCAGTAAAACGAATTTCCTCCAAATCCGTTCAGCCGATCCCGAGATAGTAGTGGATGTAGAAATATATAAATAAATTAATATATACACAAATATACATACAAGAACAACTCCTTTAAGGTTATAATATAATCCAAACATAATCATGGTACCATGGCTATATTACGCTTACAATCCCCTTCATATTCTATTTTAAATTTCAAAATAAATAATACATATAATGACTTGCTAGCCATATTCAAAATATTTTTTATATGGGCGATACGATAAATTCGAGCTCAAGAAAAAAGTGTGGATTGTCCCTTACGATAAAAAATAAAGCCAATTTTTGGCATAACTATAAGGATTTCAGCTATAATATTTTACCAGGTGATGGGCTGACGGATGTAGATTAAAATTGCATCAAAAAGTGAAATACCAGAAAATGACCCTTACGATAAAATCGCGCAAAGTGGTCGATATGTACATACATATGTATACACCTATCGATCTATTAAAAAAAAGGGCCGCAGGCGAAAATATGGAATCAAAATCGCGCGATTTTTTCTTCCAAATTTTCATCTTTTTATAGACATATATACAATGTACACAAATATTTATATACCTATCGTTTTATTGAAAAAAGTCTGTATATATGTAAATATACTTAATTTTAATGTAATTTTTTAGTTTTAAAGTAATTTTTTGAGAACATGTGTATTTAAGTACATACATATTTCATCTTATATATATACTCAATGTGTTATTGTATAACAACATTCACATTATTGTCAGCTTTAATTTTTTTGCTTAATGTAATAAAATCTAAGAAAAAATCTGAAATGTTTTTTTGGGCTTGAAAATGACATTATCCCAATTGGGATTATGTCACTACGTCTGGGGTGACATAAGCCCAAGTAAGAAAGGTTAGGATTATGTAACCCTAGGGGGAGTGACATAATCCCAAATAAAAAATTTGGGATTATGCCCCTTGGGATTATGTCAGGGTACCACCTTTTCAGCTCTGAATTCGTAGAGTTGGGCGTCAGAAATTCAATTTTAATGTTGGCTAGGCGTTTATGAAAGTTTCTCTTAGGCGGCTATGAAGTTTAAATGGCTATATATATGTACATACATATGTAGCTACTTTTCCTAGACAATTTTTCATTTTAATGAGATAGCTTTTACAGATTTTTTTTTATTAATTGTCTAAAAAAAATACTTCTAGTCATTATTTACAAAAAACGCTTCCAGCTAAATTTTTGGCTTAAAAGATAAATTAGAACTGGCGTTTTTCTAAATGCGTAAAATGTGGATATACATACATATCTATATGTAAGTATGTACATATCGTCAGTCTCCTGCCAGAAACACGAATGTGAAATTTTTTTTAAGAACGATGTCTGCTCTTTATCGGGTATATATTGATGTAATTACAATTTATATTTGTATAAATTCTTGCGTAAACATACATACATAATATGTACTTGTATGTACATAAGCATATATACAAATATTAATTGCTATTATATCAATATATACCCGATAAAGAGCAGACATCGCACTTAAAAAAATTTTCACATTCGTGTTTCTAGCAGGAGACCGACGATATATGAGCATGTACCTAATTGTATTCCCAAATTAGACAAGCATACAAATTTCTACATCTCCATATGTACCAACTGTGAATTTTAATGAAGGCAACTTTACCCAAATGAAAGTGAACCGAAACTGAAAGGCTTGAGAGTTTGAGTAGAGAGTACAAAACAAATGCGAAAAAGGATAAAAGTCTAAACAAATTATACAGACGCCATTTTGTTTTGCTCATACTAACTAACTAAGCCAAACATCAAGAGCTATATAAAAATACATACATATGTATATATGTATGTACTTACATGTGGATATCCTTCTACACAAATTTATTTAAGTTGGTCGTAACGTAAATGTAAGGTAATAAATTTAAATGTTCGTTTGCACAAATAAATAATGGCCGGAGAAGGTGTCTAAAACAGCGCTAACGTGCACAGCAAGAGCAAGAATAACAACCAGATTGGGTGGGTATTATTTGAAGTATACAGATTCTTAACAACAACAAAGCCAACCACTCCAATATGCTTCATAAAAAACAACAAGGAACAAAGGAGCAAAGGTATAATGAATGAATGTCTGTGTGTGTATAAAATGGATTCTAAGAATTGTTGGGGTTGCGTGTACGTAAAGGTATGTGGGGCAGGGAGCGCGCATAATAAATATCAAAATTACTATATTCATGTATGTAGGTACATTAAGGTACTGCCAAACGATGCAATGAAAGTGCTTTCCGAAAGTGTCAAATCATTGAAAGAACTTCCATGGGTATCCACACGACGCAATGAAAGTGCTTTCAGAGAGCACTTTTTACCTCTACTTTCCGAAAACTTTCAGGAATTACTTTTCGTTTGTCCACACGGTGTAAGGGAAATGAGTTTTTGAAAGTACTTTCTGGCAGCTGTCAAATTAAATTCAAACAGCTGTGAGAGCAAGACAGATGTAGGAGAGCAAACAGTTTGTTGTGTGACTCACACAGTATGATGCTAGCCACACACCTTGCAATTTTTTATACAACTTGAGCAAGTTGCGCTGGAAATCGCAACGTTTTTGGGGCTGTTGTATGAAATTGTGTATCGGTTGTACGAAAAATCAAAAAGTTTTGATTTTTTGGCAAGTTGTACAACTTGGTTGCATCGTTTGGGGGCATGTTGTTCAACATTTCATTTTATGAGAATTCTTGAAGTGACACATCAAATTAAAATAAGTAAAAATAAGCGAATTCAACACAAAAAACATAAATATTTTTGTAGAATAAATAACGCAAAATGGAAAGCTTGCAAGAACCACTTTTTTGTAATATTTTTTTCTTCTAATTATCGTACTTTTGCTGTACGTTCTTCTTCTTCCTACAAGCGCAATATTATCCTATTCCATGTCCACTCAAAGTAATTTTTTACAAAATGAGATTGTACAACATGGTTGTACAATAAATTGCACCGTATGTAGGCAAACAGTCCAACTCGATTGCAACCGAGTTGGGTCAACGGTCGCACCGTGTATGGCTACGGTAAGAGCAAACAGCTGTGCGTGGAATGGTGATGGTTGAGACTTTTGTGTTTTTTGTGTTCATATGAAAAATATATCGTGATAATTAATTATTTTAATAATTTTATTTTGTTTATACATATGTATTTTTATAAAGAAAACATTTACATGCCGGTTCGATCATTTAGACAACACTCGTATCAGCTACCAACTTTCAGAAAGTAAAACACCTTTAGATGTAACAATTGAAAGTGAAAAGTATTTCTGAAAAGTATTTTTCTCGCAGCTAGACGATGAAAGTTTTTCGTAAGAAAGTAATTGCTGAAATTTCGGAAAACACTTTCAGAAAGTACTTTTTTGGTGGCTACACGAGAAAATTTTACTTTTTCACTTTCTGAAAGCACTTTCATTGCATCGTCTGGCATGAGCTTTAGGTCGTCTCGCCTTATACCAAAAAAAAAAGTCCACCGTACGTCCCCCATATGATGTCTTTTTGGAAAACATTTCGGAAATTTTTTTTCCGCCGCTAGATGTCGCTAAAATACATTCTTAATGTCTAAACATCTTTATTTTTGGTACGAGTGATTTCGAAAAAAGCGTAAACGACCTTTGTGTTAGTGCACTGCTGTGTCCGTGTGAATTGCTTGACATTGGCAGTACGCGGCTAGACATGCACATACAAATGCTTGCACGCATAGGCATGCAAATGCAAATATGCATAACGACAACAACAACAACAACGACAACAACAACAACAACGACAACAATAACAAAAACAAAAGCAGCAACAACAACACAAAAACAACGACAACAAAAAAAATAAAAGGAAAACAAAAAAAAACAAAACAAAAGCAAACAAAAGCAAAACAGAAACAAAAACAACAACAAAATAATAGCAGTGACAATAACAAAAAAAAAAAAATATAAAAAACTATAGTCGCATTTTTATCCCAAAAAAAAAAAAAACAGAAAGTGAATAAAAATCCGATTTCGGAACTGTTTACCCATCAATGTTCATGAGTATTCGTTACTCACGCTTTTGGATTTTTTCATATCTTCGATATTTATAATCCGATATCTAAGTTTAATACATCAATGTCTTTGGCTAGAGAGATGGGTTTCTACTTTATAATCGTATTAACCCTATGTGCGCCATTTTAGGGGTCACTACCACCCATGTACTTAGTTTATACCACCCTAATGTACTTTTTTATGCCTGCATGTTAAACGTAGTTAAATATAATTAATCTTTTGCAAAATAAATATTTCAAACGCTTCAGTAGAATCCGAAATAAAACACATTAAATATTCCGAGTAATACCTACACGTTTTCCGCCTCCTGTACTCTTTTAGGTGCATTTTACAAAGATTTTTTCTGAGCATACCACTAATGAAATTTTATGGCGAATAATTTTCTAGAACGTTTTAGCCCTCTATCGACCTTAACAATACTATTTCTGGACTGTCTAAAAAGGCGTCAAAATCACCCTTACTTAGGGGTGCTGGATGTCGCTAAAGTACATTTTTTCATATCTTCGGTATATGTATATAATCCCATCTCTAAGTTTGATACATCAATGTCTTTGGCTTAAAAGGACCGTTTACACTTTGTAATAATATTAACCCTATGTGCGCCTTTTTGGGGCCACTAGCACCCTTTACTTTGTTTATGCCACCCTAATATACCTTTTTTATGCCTGCATGTTAAAGGTAGTCAAAAATCATTAATCTCTTGCCAAAGAAGTATTTAAGTTCCTTCAGTAGAACACGAAATAAAACACATTTATCATTCCGAGGAATATAAGTTTTTCGCTTACTGTGGTCTTTTAGGTGCATTTTGCAAAGATTTTTACTGAGGAGACCCCTAATGAAACTTTATATTGAATAACTTTCTAGAACATTTTAACACTCTAAAAAAATAAAATCAATTTTTTTCCACTTACCCCCAACAATTAAAAATTGAATAAAATAAAAATTTCGTGCTCAGCACTAAAACTCTTTCAAGTAAAATCAAAATTTTTTTCGGAAGAAATCTTTTCCAAAACGACATCATATGGTCGGGGCGTACGGCAAACTTTATTTTTTTCCGATACGCTCTAATGTGCATACTTTAATATCTTTGTATGTTTGCTGTGTGTGGGCGATGGGGGCCGTATTTTATTTCGCTCCACTTCAACATACAAAAATCCTTTTCTTTACTGTCAAACCCAACTCAGCTTGGTAGCATTTGCATAATGGCAGCCCAACAAAAAACAACAACAACAACAACAAAGACAAGAGTTTACCCTTAAATACGTGGCAGAAAAAGCCTCGAAGGCAGCCATGATTTCCAAATTAATTCAACTTTGCTTATTCTTATTGTTGTCGAAGGCCAACTGTAACAGTACAAGTACAAAAATACCGAAAAAACAACAACAAAAACACAAAAGCAAAAAAAAAAAAAAACAAAAAAAAAAAGAAGGAACAAGCTACAAAAACAACCCCCGCAGACGAAAAATTAAAATTCATTGAAATGGCAAAGCAAAAAAGGCAAAGCGAAAAAGGATAAAAAGGATACCCCATTTTAGACGGAAAAAAGCCAAGGCGCGCACACAAACAAACAAACACATATTCATAAAACAAAAATTTTAGCAATCCCATCTGCAACTCAAACCAATCCGATGCGCACGCAAGCAAGCACAAGGCAAAAAGGTAAAAAGTAGCAGCCCAACTCATTTGGGCCCATCCCATTCCACAGCAGCACCATTACCATCACCATCACCACCACCACCATCCAAGTGCTTACAAGCTCATCAGCAGCAGCTCACCTCAGCGCAGTTAGTCAACAACAGCAACAACAACCAAAGCTTGCCGTACCAAAGTCAGTCAACCAATTCACACATAACATTCAAATATCTCGAACTCAAGCACGTAGAGAGAAGCTCTAGAGCTCATTGTTTCTATTGGAGTATGAATGCTGCTACAATAGCAACAACAACAACAACAAATGTGTAGCAAAGGTAATGGCAATGGCAACGTTGACCGGCATTTGCTTTACAACCCTTTGAACAACCCTTTCTTGTCTTGCCGAAAACATCACACCACCCAAAAAACAACACAAATACAAAAAAATAAAAAAAGATTTCAATGGCCGTTTATTGTCCAAAAATTCAGCGCTTGGAAATTATTTTGCTTTTTAATTTGTATGTATGTATGTATGTATTTATGTATGTATGTATGTATTTATACACGAAATGTATTCAAAATTTTCTACACATTAGCCTTGCAAGCTTCAGCCGTGCATATTTCACGAGCTTCCTTCCTTTCTCCATTGTGCTGTGTGATCTCTGTTTTTCTTTTGTTAAAAAAAAAAAACAAAACGTTTCATACGCTCTTTTGTTTTTTTTTTAATATTTTTCTATTGTTTTTTTGTTATTTATATTTTTTCTATTGTTTTTTATTTTTTTAATTTTTTTTATATTTTTTTTTTTAATTTTTTCTATTGCTTTTTTTTTCTATTGTTTTTGTTTCTCTACATTTTTCATGCATTTTCGCTACATTAAAAATTGTGCACAGCGCTAGAGTAAGCGTACATTTGAATAATGGCGTCTGCTTGTACCGTCATTTTTTATATCGAATTTGGCGTAATTCTTCAATTGTCTGTACTTTTTTTTTTATCTATTTTTTGTTTGTTTTTAATGCATGTTAATGCATTTATTTTTTCTATTGTTTTTTTTTTTTATTTTTGGGTTGCCAGCTGCGTCTGTCAAAAAAGGCTCCATTGTTCGTTGTAAACTTGTTCGCGCGATTGTGTTGAAAGGTTTTGGCGGGTATTGCACTCCCTCCATACATACATACTTATATACATATGTATGTATCTAACTGCATACATGTCAAAAACACATCATATGGCACCTAATGACCTAAAAGATCTATGAACATTGGTTTTGTTCTTATTTCCACATTTATAGAGTTTTTTCAAACTACAAGTAAATTTGCGCATTTTCTAACATGTGGTACATATCGTCATTTAAATTTCATAACCGCCTAAATGAAACTTTCGTAACCACCTAACCGACACTTGTGCTAAAAATGAGATATGCTAACCTTGAATTCCTGACGCCCAGCTATAGGAGCTCAAAACGACGTTAGAAAAAGTATAGAGCTTTCAATGACTCAAGTTTTGGGTATGGATCGTTAGAGCTGGGGGAACAAGTATCGTTTAGACGATTACAAAGATCTCACTTAGGCGGTTATGAAATTTAAACGATTATATGAGCCCCTTAAAGTACAAACTCCAATTTTTCTTATTTTGAGATGAGCCTCTAAAAGCCCAAAATACACCACTCCACTTTTCGGTTTTTTTTTTTAGTTAGGCATGGTACTATGTAGCCGAAAATATGTTTATTAAATGTACTAACGGTGTAACTCCTAGTTAGTTCCGATAGCAACCGCATAGATAGCATCAAACCCGTTAATATCTCAAAACACTAAAATTGGAGTTACAACACTTGCATTAAGGGGCTATTATGTTGGCATGCTTGTAAAATTCCTTAAAAGCGGCCATAAACATTTTCCTGTCTCAATTAACATCGGACCTGGTAATCAATTCGAAAACCTTTGAAACCTCTTTTTCAAATCTCATCTACGATAATCGACGTTTAATTAGCATGGTAATCTATACGAAATCCATTCCATTTTAGAAGGAAAATTTTAATAAGAGAGAGAGTAGCTCTTTCGAAATAGGTACACCACTTTTGCTCATTAATCGCTTCTCATTTCATTGTTCGAACCTTTACTATTGAGCACAGACGGTCATTTTCAAATATTCCATACGCTATAACTTCTCATTATAAATTTGAAGTACCTATATAAATCATTTTCATAGCCGCGGCTAAATAAAAATTTATTCCCCTATCTCTTGATAACAAACCCTATCAATTTCTGTAAACATTATATTCGTATCCAGTTCCTGCTTTCATGCGATGACTATCGACATTGTTCAGCAAATAAGGATCCAGAGGCTGCGTTGGGCAGGTCATGTCGTGAGAATGGATGAAGGTGCTTCAACCCAGAAAGTATTCTATCGAGCCCCAGTAAAGGCAGAAGTAAAGGGAGACGTCCGCTGTGTTGGGAAGATCAGGTGGACAGCGCCGGTATTTCCAAGTGGCGCCATACTGCACGAAACAGAAACAACTGGCAGGCTTTATTGAATTCAGCCAGAAGGTACTTTCCACTAAGTTGAAAAGAAGAATAAAAACCCAAAACGAATTACCCCAGCCTAGAAGGTTGATAATGGCCAAAAAAAATCGTTCGCACAACAAAGATTTTCATAAACGTTTCTGACTAAAGTTAAAGAATTTGCTTTGCTATTAAAATGAAATACTAAAAATTCTTTGTGAAGAAGAAAATTAGAAAGTAGTATGGCCTAAAACTCGTCAGAGTGAACTTCGTAGAAGGATTTCCTTTATTATTTTCAACTAGAATATTTTGATGTTATTATAGCCACAAAAGCTATTCAATATAAGCCGCTTTCTTTTGCAAGTAAGTTCGAAAAAACACTAACTAGCTTCGCGAATAAAATGGAAAGCAATAACAAAAACTAAGCTAGTTGGATTGGTTACGCGAGTTGAGTTGAAAGCGTTTAACACTTTGTCGACCCGAACAGCAGTGTTGAAAAATAACATAATGAAGCTATTGTGAATAGCACTTGAAATTGCATACTCATTTTGTTTCTTTTAACATTGTTTTTTTTTGGTTGACTTTATGAAAATATATGTTTGTATTTATGTACTTTGTGCAAAATTTATTAATCTACATATTTATTTATTTTTATACTCAGCTGTACTAGTACACAGAGTATTATAGTTTTGATTTCCTAACGGTGGATTGTAACAGAATGAAATAATCGAGATAGATATAGACTTATATATATATAAATGATCAGGGTGAAAAGAGAAATCGATTGAGCCATGTCCGTCCGTCTGTCCGTCCGTCCGTCTGTGAACACGATAACTCGCGCAAAAATTGAAATATTTTGATGAAATTTGGAATGCAAGTTGGTATCAAGACGAGAACGGATGGTATTGAAAATGGGCGAAATCGGACCATGACCACGCCCACCTCCCCTATATAGTAAAAATCCGAAATTTTGTATCTCAGTAACTAATAGAGCTGGAGTGATGAAATTTTACCCACGTATTGAGCTCAGGCCCTTATGAAGAAATATGGTGAAATTTTGGAAAATGGGCGGTGCCACGCCCACTTATTAAGGGGCAAACATTGAAAGTTTTATGAGTCATAACTCAGAAACCGTTGAAGACATATCGATGAAATTTGGTAGGCGTGATATACTTACTTAGGCAAATGTTTGGACGAAAAATTGCCAAAATCGTTTGACGACCACGCCCACTTTTATATATGGGTATTATAAAGTGGCCTAATAAAAACATTTTAAGCGATATCTCTGTCAAATATAAAGATATATCATTGAAATTTTATGGCAGGAGTCCAACTATGGACATAAAACAAAAAACACAAAAATTTTGGAAAATGGGAGTGGCACCGCCTCCTTTTAGAAACAGGAATATACGAGATTTCTTAGCCCATAACTCGACAAATAATTGAGATATTATGACGAAACTTGGTGTGTACACTTTTATCACTTGTGGTAATAGACACGCAAAAATTTATTGAAATCGATTTATGACCACGCCTACTTTTTAACAAAGATATTTCTGAAACACCCTTTGGGAATTTTTAACGTGAAATCTTTGTAACTAGAACTCGTAAAGGAATGAAATTTTGCACAAATAATAATATTCATATACTTAGTTGTATAACTGATAAAAATTTTGGAAAATGGGCGTGGCTACGCCCACTTTATGCAGCACTCACTTTATATAAAGTACAACGTGTTTCCATTAAACGCAAACAAACAATAAAAGCATACAGCTGAGTATCTAATGTTCGATTCCACTCGAACTTAGGCTTCCTTACTTGTTCTCATTCAAAACGGTTAATTTTGATAGCTGACAGGGTTAAAAATAAGCAAGCAAGTAGTTGCTTAGCAAGTTGGAGCGTTTTTTTCAAGGTCAGCCTAAAAAGAACGCCACTACTCTTAAATGAACATTTTCTTAGTGCTGGTTCGTTTATTACTGTCAACTAAGCTAAAGAATCCACTCCGCCAGCGGCATTTAAAATGAAAAACTACGCCTCGAAATTAATTTATCAGTTGTTAAAAATGTACCAATTGCTTTGATTTTGGCTTAAATAATTACAAAAGTCATTGTAAAAGCAATTGTAAAAACAACGATTTTAATAATTTTCTCAAAAAACTCGAGTACGCGAGTATGAACAGTTATTATAACATTTAAATTTTTGTCTGCAAACTACTTAACATTTCTGCAGATTACGAGTGAATTTCAGATTTTAGTGAATTGAGTGAGTTTATCTGTTTGGAATACAAATTTTAATTTGTTGCTTGTAACAGAATCTTGACATATTTCCTAAGAAAATTATGCTCCGGAAAGTAAGTAGCCATACACTGGAGACTAACAGCTATATAAATTCTTTACTTCTTTCCATCATTTTGGAATTCTTTTTCGAAATATTGGTAGTGGAAAGTGTTCTATTACTGATAGACTTAATCTGAGTCATTTTACTCTAGTTAAAATTAGATCATCGTTTTTCTTAAACTAAACTAAGGAGGCTGATCTAAATAGCCTTCATGTCACGATTTATTTAATTTTTAATTTTGAATTTACATTCGCTGGGTTTAGTTAAAGCAAAGGATGAGTCAAAGGAAAAATATCGATTTCCTACCCTGTCGGAAAAGCAAACAACAAAAAAGATTTTATTCTCCTTATTCAAATACAATTCGTGCCTTGGTGAGAGTGGTGCTTATGTGGAGTTTACAAAAATACTTTAAGGTATCTATGTGATGCAGGCTTTTTCATAGATACAAAGTACATACATAGCTACATAATACATACATATTGGTGTATAAATAAATCTGTTTATGCTGGATTTCTTTCTCATATTCTATATATGTACATAAGTACTTTTATGTGCATTTATCTCTCTATACTTTTACATACATGTTTGCATTTATTTGAGAAACTTAAGCTAACAGACAGGGGAAAACCACCTTTCCACCAATCTATATACATATATATCTAAATATATTTGACTATGGAAATAAGTCTTATGACTTTTAAGTATTTTGCAACATTATTTTTACTATACAGCCCTTCTGCTATAGCCCAATAAACATTCTGACGAACATTCGAAAATTACCTACCTGAATATGAATATCGTACTGAAGCACTATACAACAAAACTTTTGGCGTCTAAGTAATTCTCACACAGAACAAAAGTCCATTATCTATATAGTAAAACCCTTAAACCGTTTTGCTCCCTGAAGTAAATTTTTTTTTTGCATTTTTTTCTACAAAGTCCGAAAAAATGGTATTTTGAAAGTCGAGGGTTAAAATGTTCTAGAAAATTATTCGCCATACAACTTTATAAGGGTTCACCTCATAAAAAGCTTTGTACAAAGAACCTAAAAGACCATTATAACGAAGGAAAAATGATCGTATAATTAATATTTCATTTTGTTGCAAATTTTTCTAGCTTTCGAATCGAAAAGCAAACTAATTTACTTTCAATATTGAAACCATAGCTGGGGAACTTCGATTAGAATTAGAGATCATTACGATTAGAAAAATGATTATTTATATTTTGATTACTAATTGATTTGATTAGAGCTAATCAAAAATCTAATCACGATTAGTGACGATTGGCATATCTAATCAAAACTAATTAAAAATAAAATCAATTAGATTTCTCGATTAGTTTTGATTAAATTTGATTAGATCAACTGTTTTGAAATATTTTTTTTTGTCATTTAATGCATAGACTAACAAACTTAAAACTACTTTTATTCAAAATTTCATCGTAAACATAAACACTAATGGCGTTTTCTTTTCTACGAAAAAATGTTGCCCTCCTATATCCCAATTATCGAATTACGTATCCTGACTTTCTATAAAATGGCTGAATTTGTAGATAAGGGTGCCCTCTTACTTAGTTAGAAGCCAATATTTGGTGAAAGGACCAGACAAACTTACAAAATGGCTAAGAAAATCAAACAGGGCAACATTATTTCGAGAAAAGAAAACGCCATAAGTACTACACCTTTTCCAGTTTATATTCAGAAAGTTGCAATTTATATTCAGAAAATTACAATTTATATTCAGAAAATTATAATTCATATTCAGAATTTCCATTTCATATTCAGAAACCTACAATTCATATTCAGAAAGTTACAATTCATATTCAGAAAGTTAATTTTAAATTCAGAAAGTTACATTTCATATTCAGAAATTTACAATTCATATTCAGAAAGTTACATTTAATATTCAGAAAGTTACATTTCATATTAAGAAAGCTACAATTTATATTCAGAATTTCCATTTCATATTCAGAAACCTACAATTCATATTCAGAAGGTTGCAATTCATATTCAGAAATTTTATTTCAAATTCAGAAAGTTACATTTCATTTTCAGAAAATTACAATTCATATTCAGAAAATTTCACTTTACGCTTTTGAGTTTTCTTTTTGCAAACATACATAGAAGCCGTCGCACACTGGGGCCACTTATATATATGGGGACGCTCAAAATTCTTAAATCAGCTTTTTTACACCAGAATCGCTTTATCTGCACTAAAGCAGTTAATCTATAGCATCTTAACCCATTGACGGTCATGAGTTAACCCGTTGGTGACCTATGTTTTTTATTTTAGTTTCGAGTTTAATTTTCTTGAATCAGTATCGGTATGTCGATACTAAAATAGTAAATCCCAAGAATTTTAACCCCTTAACGACCACGTATTAACCCATTTTTAACCCAAATTTTTTCACTTAATTCTTAGATCAAAATATTTAGATCATATTAGTTTTATCTACACTAAAACGAGTAATCTTTGGAATCTTAACCCATAACGGTCATGAATTAACCCATTGGTGACCAATTTTTTTTAAGATCTATAACCAAATTATTTAAATCACAATTAGTATGTCTGTACAAAAATAGCCAATGTGTATTATATTAACCCATTAGCGGCTATGTATTAACCCATTGATGAAATATGCACATGTACATATCTATATATATAAAAATGATTTGGTATTTAATTGTAACGCTAAACCTTAAAAACGGCTGAACCAAATCAAATACTTCCTTAGGGGGGTTTGTTTGTTGTTACCCCGCGAAGGTTTAGTCGAAGAAAAAATTAAAAAATGTTAGGGGGGCGTGGCACCACCCATACAACCTTAATTTTTAAAGCTGATTATCTCTAAAACAGTTCAAGGTAGGGAGCTGAAAATTGGTATAGAGCTAAATGATATCAAAACCATTCCCACGCATAAAAGTGGGGGTTATCGGAAAGGCGTGGCACCTCCCATACAAACTTAATATTTCATGATGAATATCTCTAAAATTGTTTACGCTAGGGGCTTGGAAATTGATGTGGAGGTAAACGATAACAATTCCATATTAACGCAAAATAATAGGACTTATACGAAAAGGGGGCGTGGCACTTCCCAACAACACTTAATTTTTTAAGCTGAATATCTTTAAAAGGATTTAAGTCAGGGACCTGGAAATTGGTACAGAGCTATATGATATCAAAACAATTTTTGCGCATAAAAGTGTAGGTTATTGGAAAAGGGGGCGTGGCACCTCCCATACAAACTTAATTTTTCAAGCTGAATATCTATAAAAGCGTTTAAGGTTGGGACCTGAAAATTTATCAGGAGATTAACGATATCAATAGCGTGCTTATGAAAAAAACAGTAGTTTTGGGAAAAGGGGGCGTGGTACCTCCCATGCGTTCTTAATTTTTAAGGCTAAATATCCTTAAAAGCGTTCATGGCATGTACATAGAAATCACTATGCAGATATACGATATCAATACCATGTTCACCCAAGAAAAAAAAAGATTTGTCGAAAAATGGGGCATTGCACCTCCCATACGTACTAAACTTTTGAGGCTGAATATATCTAAAAGGTTTGGAGGAGGGGCCTGAAAACCATTATGGGGGTATACTATATCAATCCTCTTACCTACTCAGTGAAAATAAATATCCGGAACAGAAAACTAAAAATGTTGTGTATCGTGCAGCCTTAAACTGAATACTAAAATTATATATTTTTGAAGTTGTATACACAATGAAGTAGTGAAAAATCGTTAATTTTCTATTAAAAATAATACCGGTGTAATAACAATTTTTGAAATGAAATTAATAAAAAAATCTGTTTTGGGCAGAACGAAGTTTGCCGGGTCAGCTAGTTTCAAATAAAACAAGTGTTCGATGTTGTTCGGACTGGGTTTCTAACCCACGACCTCTTGAATGAAGGACGAACTCTACCCCTCAGAAAAAAGTTTTGAAAAAAACAATGTAATTTTTTACCTGAAAAATTTACACAGAAACTTATGTTCCATGTTTCTGAATTTGAATTGTAATTTTCTGAATATGAATTGTAACTTTCTGAATATGAAATGTAACTTTCTGAATATTAAGTGTAATTTTCTGAATATGAATTGCAACTTTCTGAATATGAATTATAATTTTCTGAATATGAAATGTAACTTTCTGAATTTGAAATGAAATTTCTGAATATGAATTGCAACTTTCTGAATATGAACTGTAGGTTTCTGAATATGAAATGGAAATTCTGAATATGAATTGTAACTTTCTGAATATGAAATGTAACTTTCTGAATATGAATTGCAACTTTCTGAATATAAATTGTAGGTTTCTGAATATGAAATGAAAATTCTGAATATGAATTGTAATTTTCTGAATATAAATTGCAACTTTCTGAATATAAACTGGAAAAGGTGTAGTTGAAGTATAAAAATTAAAGGCAAATTCTGAAAAAATGCTGATTTATATTACATACATAAGTATCACAAAAAGTTTATATTTGACTTCATTAGTACCAACTTTTCAAAAGAAAAGTCAGACAATGAATTCCGTCTTGGGTTATTGACTATGCCAGCAAAAGAAAACGAAGGTAGAACAGGCAGAGGTATTGTACAGTGGTGTAGCTATGAACAACGACTTAATGCAATATTATGAAATATTCAATAATATTTATATTATGTAAATAGATTTAGCATACAAAAATAATAATTTTTTTTTTACAAAAATTTTTCAAAATAGTTTATCTAATCAAATCTAATCAAAACTAGTCGAGAAATCTAATCGATTTTATTTTTGATTAGTTTTGATTAATTTTGATTAGATATGCCAATCGTCACTAATCGTGATTAGATTTTTGATTAGTTCTAATCTAATCAAAAAGTAATCGATTAGAATAGTCGTCTAATCCTAATTAATCAATTAGGATTAAAAAACAAAGTTTCTAATCCGATTAGTAATCATTAGGATTACTAATCATTATTCCCCAGCTATGATTGAAACTTAGACTTCAAATAAGTGATTCGTTTTTAGTTGTTAATCACGCCTAATGTTTATTGGGTATGAATATTCAAGTAGAATAGCATTAATTTACATTTCGCGATGGTTTTTTGTTCTCCTACTCCAACTCCTTGCTTTTGCTTTACCGTTTCGGTTGGGTTCGGTCTGGTCTGGTCATTTGGTTAACTTAACAACCATCTATGTAAATAACTTCCACAAATTTTTTCGTCGAGTGCAAGTCTAACGACTGCCCATTGAATATGTATTTGATTTTGTTTTTTGCCGCTTTAAGATAAGCTGAAGGACATAACGAAAAGGCTTAAAAACAAAAAGAGGGTTGCCAGTTTCGTTTTTGGCTTTGTTTTCTTTCTCGTTTTAATTTTTATACTCAGCTGTACTAGTACACAGAGTATTATAGTTTTAATCACATAACGGTGGATTGTAACAGAGTGAAATAATCGAGATAGATATAGACTTATATATATCAAAATGATCAGGGTGAAAAGAGAAATCGATTGAGCCATGTCCGTCCGTCCGTCCGTCCGTCCGTCCGTCCGTCCTTCTGTCCGTCCGTCTGTAAACACTCTAACTCGCGCAAAAATTGAGATATTTTGATGAAATTTGAAATGCAAGTTGGTATCGAGACTGGGACGGTTGGTATTGAAAATGGGCGAAATCGGACCATGACCACGCCCACTTTTCCTATATAGAAAAAATCGGAAATTTGGTATCTCAGTCACTAATATAGCTGGAGCGATGAAATTTTACCCACGTATTGAGCTCAGACCCCTAGGAAGAAATTTGATGAAATTTTGGAAAATGGGCGGTGCCACGCCCACTTATTAAGGGTCAAACCTTGCAAGTTTTATATGTCATAACTCAGAAACCATTGAATATACATAGACAAAATTTGGTACGCGTGATTTACTTACTTAGGCAAACGTTTGGACGGAAAATAGTTAAAATCGGTTGAAGGCCACGCCCACTTTTATATATTTGTATTATAAAGTGACCTAATAAAAACATTTTAAGCCATATCTCTGTCAAATATAAAGATCTATCATTGAAATTTTGTCGCATGAGTCCAACTGTGGACATAAAACAAAAAACATAAAAATTTTGGAAAATGGGCGGTGCCACGCCCACTTATTAAAGGGCTAACATTGGAAGTTTTATGAGTCATAAATCAGAAACCGTTGAAGATATATCGATGAAATTTGGTACGCGTGATATACTTACTTAGTCAAATATTTGGACGAAAAATTTTCGAAATCGGTTGAGGGCCACGCCCACTTTTATATACGTATATTATAAAGTGACCTAATAAAAACATTTTAAGCGATATCTCTGTCAAATATAAAGATATATCATTGAAATTTTAAAGCAGGAGTCCAACTGCGGACATAAAACGAAAAACACAAAAATTTTGGCAAATGGGTGTGGCACCGCCTCTTTTTATAAACAGGAATATACGAGATTTCTGAGCCCATAACTCGACAAATGATTTATATATAATGACTAAACTTGGTGTGTACACTTTTATTACTTGTGGTAATACATGTTGAAAATTTTAGCGAAATCGGTTGAAGACCACGCCCATTTTTATATATGGGTATTATAAAGTGGCCTAATAAAAACATTTTAAGCGATATCTTTGTCAAATATAAATATAATTCATTGAAATTCTGTGGTATGATTTCTACAATAGACCGGAAACAACAAATAGAAAAATTTTGGAAAATGGGCGTGGCACCGCCTCTTTTTACACAAAGGGATATACGAGATTTCTTAGCCTATAACTCGACAAATAATTGAGATATTATGACGAAACTTGGTTTGTACACTTTTATAACATGTGTTAATAGCCACGCAGAAATTTATTGAAATCGGTTTATGACCACGCCTACTTTTTAAGAAAGATATATCTGGAACACTCTTTGGGAATTTGTAACGTGAAGTCTTTGTAACTAGAAGTCATAAAGGAATGAAATTTTGCACAAAGAATAATATTCATATGCTTAGTTGGATGACTGATAAAAATTTAGAAAATGGGCGTGGCTACGCCCACTTTATGCAGCACTCGCTTTATATTAAGTGCACCGTGTTTCCATCAAACGCAAAGAAACAATGAAAGCATACAGCTGAGTATCTAATGTTCGATTCCACTCGAACTTAGGCTTCCTTACTTGTTTTATCTCCTTTTACTTACGAACAATCAAGCAATGGTCGAAAAGTTGTTAAAGCCTCAAAATGAATACACTATGCAAAGTGTTCCTAATTGCTCTCTCTCATTGTTAGATTTTTGGCTGAAGAGCTTCATCTACAATTTTTTAAAGGTGTTGGAATAATTTGTGTGAGCAGATATGTACATAATTAAGCTTAAAGAGTGCAGACACATAAATAATTTAATATATGATGAATTTCATATCAAACCCAATACGCGTTGAACCCGACCCCCTCAGAATTTGATGAAATTTTGCACAGAGGTACATCTTACCTACCCAAACACAACCTCATTTTCAGAAATTGCATTTTCGAAAAATTGTGGGCGTGGCAAGGTATCGAAATATTCAAAAATATTCGAAAATATTCGAAAAATGACGATAATAGGTACTTTTAAAGTGTGATTACTAGGGAACGGCTTTACCGATTTCAAAGATCTTCACACCATTAGAAAGGTATTGAAATTAGCTTTCAAAAAAACACACTGTAGTACACTGAAAAAAAAAATGTTTTCCAAAATAAAATTTGAAACTGAAAAAACACTTCAAAGATCAAGCGATTTTGAAAAATACACATTTTTTTTAGAAAGGTCTATTTAATATATATAACATATCTGAAAACTAAAATGGCCTTTTTCTTTATTTTTTTTTTTAAATTTATTTAAGTAAATGCATCTCTTGGCTTTCTTATATTTTGATATCACGCGTAAACTAATCAACCGATTTCAAAAATTTGTATACCGTTAGAAAGGTATTAAAATCACCTTTTGAAAACATACACTGTAAAAATTCTATATTACATATTACACCTAAAAAAAAATTTTCAACATTTTTTTTTCAAACTGAACTGAATTTTTTTTTTTCAGTGTAATATGTAATACAGAATTTTTACAGTGTATGTTTTCAAAAGGTGATTTTAATACCTTTCTAACAGTATAACAATTTTTGAAATCGGTTGATTAGTTTACGCGTGATATCAAAATACAATAAAGCCAAGAGATGCATTTACTTAAATAAATTTAAAAAAGAAATAAAGAAAAAGGCCATTTTAGTTTTCAGATATGTTATATATATTAAATAGACCTTTCTAAAAAACATTCTTATTTTTCAAAATCGCTTGGTCTTTAAAGTGTTCTCCCAGTTTGAAAAAAAAAAAAATTTTGAAAATTTTTTTTCAGTGTAATATGTAATATAGAATTTTTACAGTGTGTGTTTTCGAAAGGTGATTTTAATACCTTTCTAATGGTATAAAAATTTTTGAAATCGGTTGATTAGTTTACGCGTGATATCAAAATATAAGAAAGCCAAGAGATGCATTTACTTAAATAAATTTAAAAAAAAAATAAAGAAAAAGGCCATTTTAGTTTTCAGATATGTTATATATATTAAATAGACCTTTCTAAACAAAATTTGTATTTTTCAAAATCGCTTGATCTTTGAAGTGTTTTTTCAGTTTCAAATTTTATTTTGGAAAACATTTTTTTTTCAGTGTACTAAAACAAAAAAAAATTTTACAGTGTATTTTTTTGAAAGCTAATTTCAATACCTTTCTAATGGTGTGAAGATCTTTGAAATCGGTAAAGCCGTTCCCTAGTAATCACACTTTAAAAGTACCTATTATCGTCATTTTTCGATTATTTTCGGATATTTTCGAATATTTCGATAACTTGCCACGCCCACAATTTTTCGAAAATGCAATTTCTAAAAATGAGGTTGTGATTGAGTAGGTAAGATGTACCTCTATGCAAAATTTCATCAAATTCTGAGGGGGTCGGGTTCAAAATGTTCGTTTTTTTCAGCCTTTGATATGAAATTCATCATATGAGAGGGTGGGCCATATAATGTGGTTTATCGCCCTCTCATCCACTTTGTTGCTGCAAATTCTTCAGTTCCTTGCTTCTAACAAAAAAGTAAATCTTTCCCTTATTAGATTTTCCTTCTAATCCCTTATTCACACAACACATTCGTTTCAGAAGGTGACTCTAGAGCTTTTCGTTATAGGTAGAATGATAAATGAAGTGTAAGAAAAAAGATGGTAATTAAAAAGCTCAAAAATGAAGCAATTATAATTATTAGCAGTGTAAGAAAGCTGAATTGTGTTACTACTCTCCTACTCTCCATCTGTCAAATGTTGATTAATTTTTATAGAAAAAACATTTTTTCTTGTGCTAATCTAGTTATATCGCATGCTTTTTTCACGCAAAACTTATCATTTTAGTTTTGTAACCACCCTAATTTCATTTATCCTTGCAGTGGCATCAAATTTATTTAGATAAATAGAGCAAAAACAGGATTAGGTGAAAACAGCTAAATTCACCATGATTAGAAGCTTTCAGAAATTTGACGACAGGAAAGCATTGTTTTAGAATTTGCATAAACTTTACGTTAGATGTCGCTGCAAACGGGGAAAAAAAATTTCAACCACCATTGAAAAAGCAATTCAAATATACATACGCATACCAAATGGACACATAAGTATGTTTCTACAACAAAGGCTAGAGTCCTTTAACACTAAGGACACTGATGCACATGCAAACCGCTGCGCTCATATAAGACATTGTCGAGTGGTTTTTAATGCTATGCTGTTCTTGAAGCTTTCAGCTAATGAAATATGTATATGTATATACATATGTTGGTATATAAGAAGCAGATTTGATAGCAAAGTAGGAAAGATTATGAAATTCTTGTATTGATTAAAAGATGGAGTTTTTGCTGGAAATACACTCCATCTTTTTGTCATCTTTGAAGCTTTACTTGCTCCGTCAGGATAGGAAAAGACCTCTTCAAGCCACTTGTGATTTCTTAAATGTAATGCTGGAGGAGATAATTCGAGCTGCGGAGCTCAATCGCTCGTGATGATACCGACATCATCGGCCTTAACAAGCGCGCCGTATGTTCTGCCCGCTCTAGACTAAATAAAGAAGCTAAGAAAATAGGTTTGGCGTTTAACGAGGACAAGACAAAGTACTTACTGTGATCACACAAAGAGATAGCACATATGCTTCTTGGTAGCCACGTCACTGTTGACAACTATAAGTTCGAAGAAGTGAGGGACTTTGTCTATTTGGGCACCAGTGTTAACACCGAAAATGATGTCAGCCTTGAAATTCAGCAATTGAAAATTAAAGTCCTCTCACGACGAAAAAAATCACGCTCTACAGGACGCTTACGGTTCGAGTACTCAAGTACGGCGCAGAAGCATGGACGATGTCAAAATCAAATGAGATGATACTTGGAGTATTCGAGGGAAAATTCTTCGGCAGATTTATGGACCTTTGCGCGTTGGCAACAGTGAGTATTGAATGGGATTTAATGACGAGCTGTATGAGCTTTATAGGATATGGATAACGAATAAAAATTTACATTATGTGCCTGGGAAACGATGCTCCGGCCGAGAAAGTATTCCTGTCGATATCCCCCGTTGCCAGCAGGGTAAGAGGGAGGCCTCAACTGCGTTGGAAATACCAAGTGGAGAGGGACTTGGCCTCTCTTGTTGTTACCATTTGGCGCCGAATCTCGCGAAGCGCAAATGACTGGCGCGCTATGTGTAACTCGACCCAAAATCGCCAGGCGGTTTAGCTGTTTAAGTCTGGGCCAAATAAGAGTTTGTGTGGCAAGCACATCTCCTTGGAAAACTTAAGAAAGAGAATTGCACATATTATTAAATGTCTAGGTTACATTAAAAATGTCTTTGCCTCTAAAACGGTGAGCGATGTTGTTTTAATTTAAGTGTCAGAACATATGTATTAAGCTCGATGTCTTCAGATGAATATAATTAATTCCCGTAATTTCACAAACATATCCTACGCCTAAGAGAGTTGTCCAGTTGGTGCACAAAAGCTATAGGATACCATAACGTTATGAACAATCTAAGTTTTCCACCCGGTTGAACGAACGGTTGTACTACTAAAATAGTTGCAGGCAGCAACTTCGAAACAAGGATACCCAATAGGCTTGATTGGGAAGAGCCAGATCTGTACTGCTCACCCTCAGGTAGCGTTTCCGCCTATACCGATGGCTCGAAACTGGACAACAAAGTTGTAGGCGGAGTCTTTTCACAACACTTGAAACTACAGCTAGTTTTTAGGCTACCAGATCACTGCAGCGTTTACCAGGCTGATGTCTCAGCCATGATGGAAGCTGTTAACAGTTTAGGATATTAACATATCGACAAGGATTTATTCACCTTCAGCGACAGCCAAGCTGCAGTTAAGTCTCTTGGGTCCCAATCGATCAATTCTGAACTAACACTAGACTGTCGCCGATCTCTGCAGGAGATGGCCAAGGAGACCTGTTTGCACCTGGTGTGGCTTCCGCGACACAGGGATATCGATTGAAATTGTAAGGCAGATGAACTGGCAAGGCAAGGCACTGCCGAGCAGGTTCTTTCCGATCAGAAACGCATATGTAGGTATGCCATTTGCCTCATGCATGCTAATGCTTAAACAGCACATCTATAAATTAGCAAACGATAGATGGCAACTGAACCCAGTATGTCGAACATCAAGGCAAATCTGGCTAAAATGGGATCACAAACGATCTCGTCAAATATGTATCTACCCTAATGAGAGAAGAAATCTCTAACTGGTGGGAGTACTCACAGGACACTGCCTCATCGGGAAAGATGCAGAGAGGCTAGGTTCACCCTACTGCAGATGCTGCAAGGATGATGAGGAAGAGTAAAGCTGGGGTTATAGATACTTAACGTAGCATGGAACAAGTTGAGAAACGGGCCGCTTTATGCGCGCTCCGTAAAAATCTAAATGAATCAGACTTCTATATTACGCTAATAGGCGAATTCTGTAACTTCGTCTCATCTCAAGTCACAAAATTTGAGATTTGAGACATGAGACATTTTTAGTGACTTGAGCCATTTTTGATATTCTGTAAGCCGCAGTCACTAAAAATTTCACCAAAGACTGTGGTGAAAATGTACTGAGACTGTTTGAGATAACAAAATAATTTAACGAATACTCACTTATCGATTACATACGAAAATAGGTTTTGGAAATGAATTTATGAGCAATATATTGCATTAAAAAAATAAAGCGTATCATTACTACTTATCACTTATAAAAATGGTTATGAATATAATGTTTTATAAGTGTTTTATCTGAACCGATTCGCAAAAAAGTCATGTAACGTAAAACATTGAAATATCGATAAATATCGTATGACATCACTATTTACACTTGATGGAAATGGCGGAAAAAAGTAAGTTAGCAAAACCCGCAAAATTTTATTATTTTGTAAATTTCATACAAATAAACTTGTTGTATTACAGAAAATAGCAAGCGAACAAGCAAAGAGTTAACAAATTGTAAGTTTTTATAAATTTTGTCGCTTTATTTAGTTCACCTCATTGTTTTGTTTATTTTGTGACCTCCTCGCCACCAGGTCACTAATTAGTGACGTATTTTTTGAGACTTGAGACGTGAGCCCGCTTACAGAATACCAAATTGTCTCAAAATCAATCTCACCACGAAAAAGTCTCCAGAAGTCTCTATTAGTGACTTGAGACAGCTTACAGAATACTAGTATAAGTGTGCATAATCAAATGTACTCAAACCCCATTGAACAGAAATTTTGAGTGAGTTTGTTCATGCTACGTTAAGTATCTATAACTCCAGCTTAAGCGATCGAATACCTAATTTGCCATTGCCGGGCTCTTAACGGCGGTAGACGGCGCTTTTCTGGATAGCTTATGTAAGGTCGCGGACGTCGACGTAAGGGGCATTGTGCACTTCATCAGGCTTTCAAACTGCTTCAAACAAGAGGAGTAATCTGTTTTCTCGTGGTATCACAATGGACTTGTTTAGAATTCACATACGCAATCGCTGTTAGCACCCCACTTACCTAAATTCTCTTGGAATTTTTTGTATTAAGTAGACTAACTAAAGCTTTTGCAAAGTTAATAGTTTCAATTCCCCTCTGGTACGGAATATTTAAAGACATTACCCTTGCATATGCAATATGAACACAATAAAAAAAAATCAACTTGTATTATATTCCCGGTACCTTGGCAAAACTGCTACCATAATTTTAGCTTTAGGTTAAAGTTGGGGTTGTATACCAAAGCGTAACAATCTCTTAAATATTTTTTGGGAGCGGAACTCGCCATCAAAAATCCACATGAAAAGAGGAAAAAATTGTGGAATTACAAGGACTATGACTTGATGTATCCGGGTACCGCGAATTTTTGTGGTGTAAAAATATGAATATTGGTTAACCAAGGAGTTTGGGAAGTAGCTACTGTTGAAGAGATAGGAATTTAGGATGCGAATTTCATTATGGTTTGCAAATTGGATTTTAGTAATTTCTTAAAGACGGGGAACTTTTCTTGACTTTTTAGATTAACTTTGATTGACTTTTTGGATTAAATAAAAATTTATACAGCGGGAGAAAACAGCTTAAAACCTATCAGCAGCTCTGATTTTTTTATGGCTCCTTTCGCTAAAATGTGCATATTTTCTCTGGAATCATTACACTTATAGGCGAATTCTGTAACTCCGTCTCATCTCAAGTCACAAAATTTGAGATTTGAGACATGAGACATTTTTAGTGACTTGAGCCATTTTTGGTATTCTGTAAGCCACAGTCACTAAAAATTTCACCAAAGACTGTGGTGAAAATGTACTGAGACTGTTTGAGATAACAAAATAATTTAACGAATACTCACTAATCGATTACATACGAAAATAGGTTTTGGAAATGAATTTATGAGCAATATATTGAATTAAAAATATAAAGCGTATCATTACTACTTATCACTTATAAAAATAGTTATGAATATAATGTTTTATGAGTGTTTTATCTGAACCGATTCGCAAAAAAAGTCATGTAACGTAAAACATTGAAATATCGATAAATATCGTGTCACATCACTATTTACACTTGATCGAAATGGCGGAAAAAAGTAAGTTAGCAAAACCAGCAAAATTTTATTATTTTGCTAATTTCATACAAATAAACTTGTTTTATTACAGAAAATAGCAAGCGAACAAGCAAAGAGCAAACAAGTTGTAAGTTTTTATAAATTTTGAAGCTTTATTTAGTTCACCTCAATGTTTTGTTTATTTTGTGACCTCCTCGCCACCAGGTCACTAATTAGTGACGTATTTTTTGAGATTTGAGACGTGAGCCCGCTTACAGAATACCAAATTGTCTCAAAATCAATCTCACCACGAAAAAGTCTCTATTAGTGACTTGAGACAGCTTACAGAATACTAGTATTATTGTTTTCAAACCGGCAACTAACATCGCTATATCAGTAGTAAGGAGGTAGCACAGGGAGTGAGTTCTAATCATTCTCGGTATTTAAAGCTACGATTTATATTTGGTAAATCAGATATTTATATACATACATATTTATATATGTAATTCCTGACGTGATTTCTTAGTCTTCTTTTAAATTTACCTTCTTCCAGTTCAATTGTCAAGCGCCTCAAAACTGCCGCAAGCGTTTCTTCGCTGAAATTCCTAAAACATTATACATATCAACTACAAGCAAAATACCAACAACAGTTTTAAAGCATTTTTATTTCAAATAAATTTTATGAAGCAAAAAACTACTAAATTTTAAAAAGCGTGTACATAAATGAGCGTGTGTTAAACTACAAAGCAATTAAAAAAGAAACAGACTTAAAGCTAAAAAAATTTACAAAGCAATGTAAGTAAATATATGCTTATACCTATGAGTGTATATTTATATATATATATATTTTTTTTTTTGTTATTTTAATTTAGTAAAAAGCGCTCTACGCTACGTCTAAAGCTTTTCAAGTTCGATGATTGCGTTTAATAAACGCAAAAATATTTAATGGTGAATGTTGTCAGCTCCATTCCTCTGCTTGCCGCTTCTGTAAAGAAAAGATGGAAACGTTGAGGGTTATTATAGTTTTTTTTTATTTTTATTTTTATTTTTATAAAAATTTAACAAAGCTTAATTACTTAATTACCATGGAGATGATTTAAAGCAGCGTTGCCGTTTTAAATTCTTGAGATTACCCAAAAAAATATTCAAATTACCCATAATTGCCCAAAATTCCCCATACAAATTTTCAAATTACACTACCCGACAAAATTTCAAAAATTTTTATATCCTCGACATTTTATACATCTTGTATTTAACTTATTTTTTGCATAAAAACAAATCTTTTGTCCGCCATAATTCCGTCACTTTAACGTCGATTTTATGTGGAATTGGAAAGGGTATTTCATCCTCTCAAAATGAAATGAAATAACATAAAACTCAAGACGGTAATGGCGGAGATATTGACAGATTAGTAATCCTCCTTTTCTTCTTAGCGCGAAAGCTAAAATTTCAATATATGTATCTCGAAAAATGTTCTACTTTTGAACCATTTGATTACATATTTGGAATCAGCAGGAATACATAGGAATCAAATGTCGAGGATAGTGTTATCAAGAGATTTCCAATAAACAAGTATTTTCAAATTTATTTTACTTTATAACGGTTTGTATTTTTAAATTCATGTGCACATATGTATGTATATGTGTGGTTAAAAAAAGTTATAAAGAAACATAAAACAAGTAAGATGGAAATTAAACATTAAATAGTCCGATTTTCTTTAATTTATAGGTACCTCCAATTCTGTGGGTTGTTTATGCAAATATTTATAAAAAACATTGTAATGATCTTAGCAAATTAAGTGGAGAAGTTTTACCCCAAAATGTATGGTTGGTTGTAGTGGAGCTATATGTTATAATGGTCCCATTTGGCCGATTCCGACAAATGATCAGCGTATCTTAACAATTATTATTCATATAAAACTATTAAAAGGCGAATTCCCTAAAATTCGATGTATTGTGGAACGATCCTCCGTCATCCCTTGTCAAGTTTGGTTTGGAGACAAACCGGTTTCGGCTAATATGCGCCATCTTCAGTGTCTTTTTTCGTTCCCTAAAATTCCCCAAATCATAGCACTCCCCAAAAATTACCCAAATATTAAAAAATTCCCCAAATTTGGGGAATTACCCACAAAACGGCAACGCTGATTTAAAGTCTAAGTATTATACATATGAAAATATAAATATGTACATATATACATATACATAATCTTATAAAATACCCTACAAAAAGGTCGCTAAGCTATACGGAATACGCAGCCAGCGCTGCTATCTATATGTATGTATATAAATGTACGAATATTAACGCTAAAGCATTTAGACATCACTGTGGTGCAGTGGTTCAAACCCCAGTCCGGAAAAACACCAAAAAAATGTCTAATGCCGTCATGAAAAATCTTCTCACAAAAAATGCATTCACCGTTCCGAGTCGGCATAAAACTGTAGGCCTACCCAATTAGTAGGAAAAACAAAAAGAGCACACTTCGAATTGGGAGAGAAGCTCGGCCATAAAACTCGTCAGAGTTATAATAGCGCAGGGGTATTATATTATTATATAGACACCATAGAATGCCTAATTATAACACATCTATGCCTTGTTTACCATGGCGAATAAACCTTATTATAAGGTATATAGCAACCAAATAAGGTCTCATTACAAGGAATTATCTAAGGCTTATCTGCCATGGTAATAAGGTTTCCTCACAGAGAGAGAGAGAGAGAGAGAGAGAGAGAGAGAGAGAGAGAGAGAGAGAGAGAGAGAGAGAGAGAGAGAGAGTAGTCCTGATGACATCAACACAGGAAAATCAGCATAATTATAAGTCTTTCCCCATACAACTTTTGGTCGCTTACAATTTTTAGGCATTATTTCAAAATCCTTTAAATATTCTATAATAAATCTTAAATAAGGCGTAGATTTTTTTGGTGGATAAATAAATAATATATGTATGTATGTTTGCTTTTGCTCTTGGCAATCTCAAGCATTTTCATTTTAGTCTCCTAATTTAACATTTTTAACGACCATCATGACTGTAGCTCAGCTCAGCTTTTTTGACCCTGATGTGATGGACAAATGTATGTGACTCTGCCATACTTTTTGATAAGCTCTATATGTATGTATGTACGTGTGAGTTAAAAGTTATGCGCATACAGAAAATTTATTTTTCACGAAGCAACTTGCACCTCCAAATCTGAGTTAGTTGCTACTTTTTTTTTTGGTTTGGTGAAGCGCACACCAAAATCGGGAGGCGGAATAATTTAACTTTGAAATGGAGGTTGCCGCTGACCCAGAATGTGTTCTTACTTATATTTGTGCGACTTTTTTTTGGTTGATAAAATATTTGGAAACTTTTTTTTTTGTAATTTGCTTTAACTCAAAGCCGGCCGCAACCAACTGCACTGCGAGCAAAGACTTTTATTTAACCAAATTAAGTAGCATCTTAATCATATATGCGCACAGATAGGAAAGTATATTCTCACCTACATAGTACATATGCATAAAAGCGCCTGAATGTGCGATTTGCATATTTATTAGTTGTACCCGCACAGCAGCGTCAGCGGCAGCAGGAAACACGAGCGTGTCCTTTACGTACGCGCATAAATTCTTCGCTGTGATTTTCCATTGCTGACTCCCACCACCCAGCCCCCCAAGCTTGCATTATGAATGAGTGGGTGGAATTTAAATAACTACGCATACGTAAAGCATATCTAAACACACCCACACATATGTATATGTACATATTTTCCTATATGATTATACATATAAATTATTATAATAAGACAGCGCCAGGATAATTACGTTGGCGCCCTCGTCAACATTAAATGTAAGCACAAACAATAAACAAAAGTTAATTTAGTCTCTCCTTTTACTTTACAAGCAATTTATTCCTATTCAAATAAAATTTCTATTCACCGCCCGCCCCGCTGCCGTCTCGTCAACTCGCCTAAAACGCTGCTTGTCCTTTGTTTTGTTGATGATTGAGTGGCAATAAGGCAAGGTGTATGGCAGGAGTGTAGCGTACATACACTGAAAAAACAACTTACTCAGATTATGGAAAAGTGCGAATGATTCGGCGCTAAAGACATATTTCCATATTTTGATGTACGATTTTCTTCAAATCAAGGAATAAAAACCACGTTTTAAAGAAAATTGTACATCAAAATATGGAAATATGTCTTTAGCGCCGAATCATTCCCCTTTTTCCATAATCTGAGTAATTTTTTTTTTGAGTGTACGTACTCTTATTTGAAACTAACAAAATATATGTGTATGCCTTGCTGCATAAATTGACAAATATATGGATATGTATAAGATATAGATATATTTAGTAAACCTCTATACGCACTTACACATTTACATATCGTCGGTCTCCTGCCAGAAACACGAATGTGAAAATTTTTTTAAGTGCGATGTCTGCTCTTAATCGGGCATATATTGATATAATAGCAATTAATATGCTTATGTACATACAAGTACATATTATGTATGTATGTTTACACAAGAATTTATACAAATATAAATTGTAATTACATCAATATATACTCAGACATCGTGCTTAAAAAAATTTTCACATTCGTGTTTCTGGCAGGATACCGACGATATATAGTCAGTAAGGATTTCGTTAGTGCTTAATGAGCAAATTTACTCAAAAAAATTTTACTACCCAAAAAAAAAAAACAAACAATGAAATGTAGTTTCAAAGCCCCTCCTCTTCTTTATTAAACTTTGTGCACTTACTTATTTTTACCTCGAGCAGGTTATAGGCATATTTTTAATTCTGATGGTAAAGGGGAGGTACCAGCAGAGATGCCACTTTTAGGCTTTTCCTACCAAAACTGGTAGGTTTATTCCTTTTGGTAGGTTGGTAGGACGATTTGTATTTTGGTAGGTTTTTGCCTTCGTTCAACTAACATCAGTTTTTTTCACAAAACTCTGCTAAATAGAAGCGTTTTCTTTGAGATTCAAGTTCACTTGCCCCCACATACACAACTGGAGGAGATTGAAAACAGAAAGTCATCTGACAATTTACGCTATATGAAGCAAACAAGGTTGTTCGTCTACATGGTGTGTAATAAAGGGCTCCATGTGGTATCACAACAAACCATCAGGCCTACCTAGGTAGTAAATGTGTTTGCTGTACCAAGTGGAAACAATGTCCGCTATTTCCCTCAATAAATCTTCTTACGTTTCCTTCAGGATCAGTTGCTTGCGCTCATTATTCCTCAAATGTTATTCCACAAGATGTAAATCCTGATTTCCTCCGCAAAGGACGAACGGTGGCAGCCACTAATACCCAATCCAACCTTGTCCGAATATCATTTAACGCCAACTCAAGTTTGTTTATCTGGAAACTGCTGCTTACTCCTCTTTTCCTTCATATTTTTATCACTCATTCTCCAATTAATTGAAATTTAATTTTTTTAAATTTAATACTAAAGTTTTCAAAATAAAAAAAAAAAATAAAAAAAAATTTTATTTTAAGCGGTAAAAAACAGGGTGGTGGTTGCTGGCACAGTTACCCTAAATAAATTTGTTGAATATGGTTAAATCTCAAAAAAAAAAAAAAAAAAAAAAAAAATTGGTAGGCTCGAAGCGATTTTGGTAGGTTTTTGATAGGAAAAATTTTTTTCTAAGTGGCATCCCTGGGTACCAGTCCAATACAAGTGGGCGGGCCCTTTGGCATTTCTGCTATCGTTTTTTTTTTGGATTTCTGTCTTTTAGATTTATCGGTCTTTTGGACCTCTGTCTTATTGATTAATCGGTCTTCATATTTCTCTCTTATGGATTTGTCGGTCTTTTGGATTTATCGACATTTTGGGTTTCTCGGTATGATCGGTCTTTTGGAATTCTGTCAGATGGATTTGTCGGCGTTTTTGACTTCTCTGTTGTTGATTTATCGGTCTTTTAGATTAATCGATATTTTGGAATTGTGTCTTATTTTTTCGGTCTTCATGTTTATGTCCGATGGATTTATCGATCTTTTAGATTTATCGATTATTTGGGTTTCTCGGTCTTATCGGTGTTTTAGATTTATCCATCTTTTGTAATTCTGTCTTATGGATTTAACGGCCTTTTGGACTTCTGTGTTATTGATTTATCGGTCTTCATGTTTCTGTCTAATGGATTTATCGATATTTTGGAATTCTGTGTTGTTAATTTATCCATCTTTTGGATTTCTGTCTTATGGATTTAACGGCCTTTTGGACTTCTGTGTTATTGATTTATCGGTCTTCATGTTTCTGTCTAATGGATTTATCGATATTTTGGAATTCTGTGTTGTTAATTTATCCATCTTTTGGATTTCTGTCTTATGGATTTATCGGTCTTTTGGACTTCTGTATTACTGATTTATCGGTCTTCATGTTTCTGTCTTATGGATTTATCGGTCTTTTAGATTTATCCATCTTTTGGAATTCTGTTTCACAGATTTATCGGTATTTTGGACTTCCGTGTTATGGATTTATCGGTCCTCATGTTTATGTCTTATAGATTTTTCGGTCTTTTGGATCTATGGATCATTGGGAATTGTGTTTTATAGTTTTTTGGACTGCTCTGTTATTAATTTATCGTGTTCGTGTTTCTGTCTTATGGATTTGTCGATCGTTTGGAATTGTGTCTTATGGATTTATTTGTTATATTACCAGTTATTTGGACTCTTATTGTTGGGATTTCTTTTCATCGATTAGTCTCAGTGAAGCTGAAGGTGTTTTTGATACTGCGAAATAAAATCGATATTGTTTCAACAACTAGATAACTGAAATCCAGTACGAAACTTAATATTCATTATATAGAAAGTTTAGATGTGCGGTTACTTTGTAATACAAGTTCTTGTGCATATTTATGGTCAAATGCCCGCTCCTTCGCCAAAAAAAAAAAACACAAAGCCAAAAACAAGCTAAGCTAAAAGTTTATGTAAGTATCTATGTATAAATGGTTAAAAGCAAAAATAAAAGCCCCATTAAGCTGCTCAGATATGCTGTAATGTGAGTTAGAATTGCACATGTGTCTCACACGCTAACTTAGACGTTGAAAATGGAGTAAGCGCAGAGCGGGAGGCAAGCGACTTTTAAGTGCTTACAACACTTTTATAACCAAGAAGACACAACTGTACAGCAAAGTGGTTGTAGAAAATGTAGTATTAGTTAAACATTGCTCTACACAAAGTTATAGCATTTTCAGGTCAAATGAAACCTTTTTCAAGTCAAGTGAAACTTTTTTCAAGTCAAGTGAAACCTTTTTCAAATTAAGTGAAACCTTTTTCAAATAAAATGAAACCTTTTTCAATTTAAGTGAAACTTTTTTCATTTCAAATGAAACCTTTTTCATTTCAAATAAAACTTTTTTTATTTCAAATGAAACTTTTTTCAAATTAAATGAAACCTTGTTTAGTTAGTACAATAACATTCTTATATAAATTTTTTGTACACGGCTTTTACACAGCGAAAGTTATTGAACTTTGAATGTTAGTAGTGGTAACTATGTACAACAATATATATCTGTGGCAATTTGCAATAATCGCTTAAGTCTTAAAAAATGATTTCGAGATAAATTGATTTTTATATTCGAAATCGTTTCTTAACAAATAATAAAAGTCGGTTAAAAACTATGGACGCAAAATCAGTGAGCCATCCACAATGTTACGATCAAATTTTGTAAATAAAACAAAATGTCATGAAGAAATTTGATTAAATTTATAAATCTACTTTGGCTGTTATAGCAAGTTTAAAATACCTCTATTCTAAGTTAAGCCTAAATGTTTTTATTTATATCTTTTGACTGAATTAAGTTATAAGCATGGGGGTTTTACAGAAATATAGTGTTTTAAAAGCAGAATAACGTGGTATATATAACTCGAAATCTTCCTAAGTCGACTTAAGCGGTTATTGCTTGTGACCACAGATATGTACCTATATATATATATTTGCAAAATAATCACAACAACAATTTAATTGTTTAGTTTGTTATTGGTTTCATTATTTTTATATATGTACATGATATATTTATATATGTACTAAAATTAAGTAGATCAAGCTCTTTCAGCCCAGCAAACATTCTTGAAATTCTCATAATTTGGAGTCTGATATGAGTCCGAAATATATAGGTGTGACATATGTGGTATAAAATAATAATAATAATAATACAATGGCGCTATTATAACTCTGACGAGTTTTATGGCCGAGCTTCTCTCCCAATTCGAGGTATGCTCCTTTTGTTTTTCCTACCAATTGGGTGGACCTACAGTTTTATGCCGGCTCCGAACGGCGAATGCATTTTTTGTGAGAAGCTTTTTCATGGCAGGAATACATTTGGGGTATACCGCCCACTGCCGAGAGACTGCTGCTCTTAAAAAAACCCAATAATTGGATTTTTACTAATTAGAAAATTGTTTTGGTGTTTGCTCGGACTGTGGTTTGAACCCAAGACTTCTGGCATAGCAGGCGAGCACTCTACCCACAGCACCACAGCGGCTTATGTGGTATATACAGACGCTTATTTGAGTCCGAATGTTTGCTGGGATACAAACAATAAAACAACAAAAACATTGAAATGCAAAAAGTTCTGAGGTGATGTCGAACTTTTATACATATTGCTAGCTTAGAGTGCAAATTGTGTAAAATATTTTGAATTGTTAACTTTCGAAAAAAAGCCTTGATCAAAAAATTCATATAAGAATATTATTGTATTAACTAAACAAGGTTTCATTTAATTTGAAAAAGGTTTCATTTAATTTGAAAAAGGTTTCATTTGAAATGAAAAAAGTTTCATTTTAAATGAAAAAAGTTTCACTTAAATTGAAAAAGGTTTCATTTTATTTGAAAAAGGTTTCACCTAATTTGAAAAAGGTTTCACTTGACTTGAAAAAAGTTTCACTTGACTTGAAAAAGGTTTCATTTGACCTGAAAATGCTATATACATATTTAGTTTTACTATTGTCAAACAAAAAGCGGCGAAGGAGGAATACAATACAATTCTAATACGTGGACAATACTAAAGATCTATCTTTTAAAACACACACGCAAAAAAAAAAAAAAAAACACAAAATATCGCCCGCTTCAATTCCTCATGGATATTAGAAAATATCAACAAATGCAAATTTATTTATGTCCCTTTCTTGAGAAGTTAGTGGAAGCTGGTGGAGTTGGTAGTTGCAGACTGTTAATTTTCCATGTCGCAATTGACCCTTCTTTTGAGGGTGGACAAGCGAAAAAAAAGGTTAGAGCAGGAAAAAGAAGCAGCAACAACAGGCTGTACGTGACACTGTCATAGTATGGTTAATTTATTATTTTAACTTAATTGTAAATTTTTCACAATTTTAGAAACGCTTCTGGTCAATTAATTTGCTGGAATTGCGAGCGCTTCAAATGTTAACTCAAACCCAAGCTTGGAGAGAAGAATGAATACAAAGTAAATGTTATAAAAATTAAGTTTTTTGCGTCACAAAAGGATTTTTCAATTAAGAAAGGGTCAGTCAATGTTGGAATAGAATAAAATAAACTTAATGTGAGCAATTAAACTACAACAAAAACTTTTTTTCTGTTAGTAGGAAAGAGAGTTTATTGTACCAAAGGAAGGTTTATCTGAATATGAAATTGGAATGATTGTCTGACAATTGCGAAAATGCAAATAAGTGAAGGATAATTTCCAGTAAATTACTGACTTTGAATGAGAGAACCTCTGAATAGTGATTTTTAACTCAGAAAAGTCAAAGACTTGAATTTTTGTGCCAGTCTATTCCGGATTAGAGGCTATATTAAACAAGCGCGCAATCATAACGAGTAAAATTTCCTAAGTAACGAGTATTCGAACGACTCGTAAGTGAGCTCATTAGCGAATATCGTTTATGGAAATTAAAGATTTTCGCCCTTTCAGCATTGACATTTTTAGGTCGCGCCGACTTCTTCGACTTGAGACAATTAAGATAGAAAACACACCTCTTTAAAAAGGAATAATGTTGAATTTTAAGAGTCAAATTGGGCATACATATTTGTTTTGGCAAATTTTTCTACAAAATTTCATTTATTCCAAATTCTATTTAAATCCACCGCATTTATTAGTTTTTCATATTCAATTTTTGTCTAGTGCTTTCTGTATAAATATTATTTTTGCTAGAGTGCACTCACTACTGTGTGCATAAGTTTTTTTGGGAGCTTAGCATGACTCTATTTTCTCCTTTTTTCGGTATAGCATATACGTTGAACAACCCGCATTTTCCATTACTTTTTGCAATTTTCGTCTCGCTTATTTAGATGTTCCGTTGCATAGTGAGCAAAAATTTGCATTTTCCGAACAGAAAAAAAAACAACAACGATAGTACGCCAAACCAGGTTCTATTGCACAACCATCACCCAAACAAGAATCAATATGTGCACTTTGGTGCTGCAGTCACGCACGTATTTTGTTTACAGTAGGGGTGTCCCAAATTAGTTATGCTATGGGAAATAATTTTAAAGATTATAATAATGATGATGATGGGCAAAACGATGTTTATGATTATGATTATGATTATGAATATGAATATGAATATGAATATGAATATGAATATGAATATGAATATGAATATGAATATGAATATGAATATGAATATGAATATGAATATGAATATGAATATGAATATGAATATGAATATGAATATGAATATGAATATGAATATGAATATGAATATGAATATGAATATGAATATGAATATGAATGTGAATATGAATATGAATATGAATATGAATATGAATATGAATATGAATATGAATATGAATATGAATATGAATATGAATATGAATATGAATATGAATATGAATATGAATATGAATATGAATATGAATATGAATATGAATATGAATATGAATATGAATATGCATATGATAATGATAATGATAATGATTATGATTATGATTATGATTATGATTATGATTATGATTATGATTATGATTATGATTATGATTATGATTATGATTATGATTATGATTATGATTATGATTATGATTATGATTATGATTATGATTATGATTATGATTATGATTATGATTATGATTATGATTATGATTATGATTATGATTATGATTATCATTATGATTATGATTATGATTATGATTATGATTATGATTATGATTATGATTATGATTATGATTATGGTTATGATTATGATTATGATTATGAATATGATTATGATTATGATTATGAATATGATTATGATTATGATTATGATTATGATTATGATTATGATTATGATTGTGATTATGATTATGATTATGATTATGATTATGATTATGATTATGATTATGATTATGATTATGATTATGATTATGATTATGATTATGATTATGATTATGATTATGATTATGATTATGATTATGATTATGATTATTATTATGATTATGATTATGATTATGATTGTGATTATGATTATGATTATGATTATGATTATGATTATGATTGTGATTATGATTATGATTATGATTATGATTATGATTATGATTATGATTATGATTATGATTATGATTATGATTATGATTATGATTATGATTATGATTATGATTATGATTATGATTATGATTATGATTATGATTATGATTATGATTATGATTATGATTATGATTATGATTATGATTATGATTATGATTATGATTATGATTATGACTATGATTATGACTATGATTATGATTAAGATTATGATTATGATTATGATTACGATTATGATTACGATTGCGATTATGATTATGATTATGATTATCATTACGATTATGACTATGGTTATGAGTATGATTATATTGATTATGACGATAATGATTATTATGTACTATTATTGTTATGAAAATCGTCTTTGAGCTTGTGGTGAAGATAAGTATGATGGTCATAATGTTAATGGGATAATGATAGCGTAGAGGTTGTAGAGTGATAACTATCAATACAATGAAGATGATGATTATGATGGTGATGATAGACAACAAATAGTAAGGCTATGATTTTTAACTAGTTTCAATACCAAAGCTCCCCATAAGGCTTTCGGCCAATTAATTCTCCCACCCTAATGTATCTTTTTTATAAACATACTGTGCATACACGAAGCCAGTGCACTGCGTTAGGCGTTTACTAACGAATATACATACAATTCGCATATGAATTTGAAGTTGCATGTGTGTGTATGTGATGTGTGCTTTACAAACACACACACACACACATCCACCCAATCCAATATGGTGCTTTTAGCCATCATTCATTCTGCTTTACGTTGTTGCACTTGCTGGCTAGATTGCATTTTTTGCTGCTGCATCACGTTCAACATTTGATGTTGGATGTTGCACGTTGCTCTCGTTGCACATTGCAATGCCTGACAAACACTTTTGTGTGTGTTGTGTGTGCATAAAAACAAACGCCATCAACAAAAAAAAGGGCAATAGCCAAAGCAAAAACTCCTTTTCAAATTGCAACTGAATGCAAAATTTTCATTTAACTACGGGCGAAGAGGCTTCTTTGGTGCTATATTGCCAAGTCAGCTCTGATGCATAAATCCCGGGACGGCTCTCATAATGGTGGCTGACAGAAATGCATTTCAGTTATGTATGTACGTATGTGCGTGGCATAGGCAAAGGAAGCGGCAGTGGCAGGGCGGCGGCCGGTGTGGAGCTTAGCTGTCGTTCAAATACAACTTTGTAGTAATGTTTGTATGGGTACATGTAAGTTTGTGTGTCTGTGTGTGCTTATGCAATTTTTTGCTAACATGCCAACCGTCACGGCCCATCTCGTTCTCTATTTTCCTTTTTGCTGCGAGAGATATGCGTTTTGTGTGTGTGTCTCTGTACGTGTGTGCTGATGCTTTGCCGCGGGCTTTAGTTGCAGCTGCTGCTGTTGTTCTAGCAGGTTGTTGTTGTTGTTGGGGAGCCTAAAAATGCACTTTTTGAAAATCGCTTCTAGTCTGACAGTGAAAACAAAACTAAGTATATAGAGTAGATGTGTTGTGTATGTGTGTGTGTGAAAGGAGTATGGGTATGGGCATGTGAATAGAGAGCTTTGCCTGCTCCCTAATTTGAAATGGCTTTGGCTTTCCATGCGAGCGAACAGGAACATACGAAACGAGCAGGATTTGCTTTTTGTTAGTGACATGGGCATACACAAAATACATACATACATATGCACTATAGTTACTATGCAGTTTATTGGAGGCGTAACGACGTACATAGACGTACATCATGATGCAATCATGCCTATCTGTGTAGATAGATACATGCATTCTGCGTTTAATGCCCAAAAAATATGCTGCAATAGGCGGAACTCAGTCGGTATGAGCAACAATGCAAAATTTAAAAAAAATTTAAGTCTTGATTTTAATTAAAATGTAGATACGAGTACTGAGGGAAGATGCCTAGACAATGAGTGTTCAAAATCGGTTGGGAAAACACACACACACATTTTTGATTAGTTTAGTTCAAGTTTAAAAGTAAAATAATTTGGCAGTGATTTTGTTGCAGAAATGTATCTAAAGATTAAACATCTGATGGTGCATGGAAGGATGGTTGGTTGGTTGGTTGATTAGAGTGACGAGTTCCACTGACTCCCTTTAGCGCCGTTATGGCACCACGACTCATGACTAAACCAATGAAAAATAAAGAGTTAAAGAGAATAAGCACTTTGGAAACCGGGACAGATCCTACGCCCATTATTCAACCTGCTAAATTTAAATATTTAAGAAGCCCCGCAGGCCGAAAACTTTCGGGGTGTTGGCTACAACAACAACAACGCCCTTGAATTCCGAGAGTTTGTCGATAAAAGATTTGCCAAGGAACTTCTGCCTTGGCGCTGCGTAGTACACCCGCATAGCACGAGCTCCGCCGTCTCATCTGCGCCCGAAAGATTACAGCTGCGACGCAAAAGATTATGGCCAAACTCCAGTTAGGCCTCGTGACCACCAATGGCCCAATGTCCTGCGAATAAACGGGCAATATTCCTTCTGTCCATTTTTAGAGTGGAATTGATAAGGATCGCATCTCATTGTATGGTCAGGCCTGGGAATGAAAGCGAACACTCAACTACTTCAGAGAACTGCACTCGGTATCGAACAATGCTATTCACCTCTACACCAATGGATCTAAGCTTAATGGTAGGGTGCTAGGGGAAGTCTATTCAGCCAACGGCAGGCTAGAACTATCATTTCGCTTACCTTATCACTGAAGTATCTTTCAGGCGGAGGTAGCAGCGATACAGGAGGTGGTTGAGTCCTTCTCAGACAGCCAGAGTGCACTGAAATATGTAAATCCAAAACTGTGGAAAATTGCCGCCCCGATGGCCGCCTGGACACTGTAGCATACCGAGAAACGAGTTAGCAGATGATCTTACAAGATAGATCAGATCCGCTCCACTTTAAATGTCGTAGATGGGTTTAGGTATGCCGCTCGCTACCAGCAAGCTCAAAGCAGATAATAACATGTGGCATGTTCTGAGTATCTGAAACCATACTAGGCCCTTCTGGTGTAACTGAAACGCCAAATGGGCTAAGATTCTACTCGCACTCGGAAGGTGCGAGCATGTACTAATAACAGGGCTCATAATAATCCTTGGGAAGCATGAAGAAAGGATGAATGCACCACATTACAATTACTGAAGGGCTTGTAAGGATGAAGACGACCCTGAAACAATAAAAGACTTACTGAGCGATTGCTCAGCACTAGGAAGGAGGCGACTGAAGCATTTAGGTTCCTACAAATTTGGAGAACTAGGCGATCTAGTAACAATAGAATTTCGGAAGATTATAATGTTTGTGGAATCCGCATGATGGTTCGCGTAGGGGGGGGGGGTCTTCGGATCCATGTGGTATCACAATGAGTCCTCAGTGCCAAAGTGTGCTAAGTGGTAACTAGCCGCCACTGCAATCTAACCTAACTTAAGGTCATTGAAGAAGTAAGAATTGAGCCCGTTAAGAAAAGGTTTTAGACCTGAAAGCATACAGTTCCCTCCCCTCATAAATGTTGTCCGACTATTTACCAGACCTGGGTAATATCAAGTACCAGTACGGCTTGTGACAAGTACATTTTAAAGGAACTGTACTGGTACTGGCAATCCCAAAATTTTCAAATACAAGTACAAGGAATTGAAAAAGTATTGAAGTTTTAGCAAATACTTCAAAGTATTTGAAAAGAATCGAAAGTACTTGAAAAGCATTGAAAAATGTACTTGAATCGATTTTTCAATTCTTTTCAAGTACTTTCAATTACTGACGATCTTGAAATCAATATTTAAAAAAAAAATTACCAAAATAAACGATATTTTATATTTTTTACATGTCGGTTGTAGTGCATATTATGTTTATTTAACAAAATGCATTTGAAATTTAACATAAATAAATAATTAAATTTAATTAAAAAAAAATAAAAATTCAGCATAAATAAAATTATAATAAAAAATATAACGTATATTAATCCTAAATATCTAGAAAAACTGTCGAAATTCGACAGTAGACGCACTCTAGTTTTTTTTAAATATTGGTTTCAACTTGACGTTCCGTCTTCGATTGTAAGTAATTGAAAGTACTTGAAAAGAATTGAAAAATCGATTCAAGTACATTTTTCAATTCTTTTCAAATACTTTGAAGTATTTGCTAAAACTTCAATTCTTTTTCAATTCCTTATACTTGTACTTGTACTTGTTCTTGAATATTGTGAAAGTACTTAGTACGGACTAATTACTTCAAGATCAAAATATAAAGTATTTAAGTACGTAATAGTCCAATTACTACTCAGTATTACCCAGGTATGCTATTTACTTAAGCTATCTATTGACGTTTACCGACGAATGTCGACCCCCCTTCTACGGTAAAAGTTCTACCCAAGACTTAGACTGTCCTATGAGGTTATTATCATTTTGACAAAAAGAGACAAATGTTCAAGTTAAAAGAAAAATTAAAGAAACAAACCACACAACTGAAAACGAAATCAAATCACAAATTTTTTGGGTATGAGTAACACTTTTTAGCTGAAAGCACTCTATCACTAAGTTTGCTTGCTTTGTTTTACTTTATTTTCTTTTGAATGCTTCTGATGGGTTGGGAAATCAATACAATGCAATATGACGTTGTTGGAAATGGAATTGCCCCACCCACCGGCACGTGTGTATGCAATCGAACTTGGTACATACTCGTACTAACTAACCAAATACGCCTGCAACGTTTACATACATACATACAAATGTAGGTACATAAAACGTCTGCATTCGCAATTCACGGACACAAACGTCCATTGTTCAGATTATTTCTTCTTGCGCAAAAAAGCATGAAAATGCATTTAACTGCAAATTGCAAAAATGTTTTCTTTTTATTTTGCATTTTACAAAACGAAACTAAATAAAAGAAACTATTGGTAATAAAAAAAGGACACATGACAGACAAGTTTTTTCTTCAGAGCATTGCTTTTAGTAAAAGCCTACGTGTGGCTGCTTCGCACAGCGACCGACCCATGTGGAGACATTGGCAATGCAGTTTCATAATTGAATGTATGCAGCGGCAGGAGCAGAGCGGTTTTACGATTTTTTTTCTATTGCTTTGTTTTTTGGTGAATTTGATTTTTATTTCATTGTATTTTTTGTAGCAAAGAGTGTTGAAAAAATGCAGTTGTCGTAGAGATGCCGTTGCCACTTCGATTTGTTTTGCTTTGCTTTGCTGGTATCCGAATGTCCACCACTACTGTCCTCCACTCCACTGATTTGCTGTTTGTTGAAGACATAGCCTTGCTGGCCAGTCATAGATGGGCACTTGCTCTTGCTCTTTGTGTGTATGTATATGTGATTGCATTGAACAAAAAATGCAAATTTTGCCAACGCCATAGCAATAGCTATACAACAACAACAACAACAACCGTTGTGCAAATGGCAATATTGAATAAGCAATGCAAAAAGTTGGCTGCGGTCTCACTCTATGCACAGCTACAACAGCCACAGCATACTTCGCGTGTGCGTGAGTTCCGCGAAGGCATTCAAATAGTACCCTTGCAGCGCAATGCATTCCACGATGCAAGCAGCCAGCCCACCTTTTATTATGGCTCAAGTGAATACGAATAGATTGGACAGCTGGAGAGAGGGATAGATAGGTGAGGCTGGCGGATTGAAGGAGAGTTAGGTAAGGCTGGCGGACTGAACGAGAGTTAGGTAAGGCTGGCGGACAGAAGGCGAAACAGGTAGGCTAGGCTGGCAGGCAGTTGGTGGACAGTCAGTTGCTGTGGCAACTTTCTATGACAGCAAAGCGCCAACTCTTAACACACTTAGCCCTCTAAGCCTTCATACTCATCCTCCATCCATGCATTCTCACACACTCGACTTGCTTGGTTCGTTCGTTTTGTGTGACATGGCTCAGCAATTACAGAGTAAAGAAAATTTTCAAGTTTCGCAAATGTATGTAAAAGCCCAGCAGCCATTGGAAGAGTCGCTGGCAAGTGTTTTCGTGTGCTGTCCAATCCGATGTCCAATGTCCATTGCGAAAAAGTGGCCTTGGGTACTTGGCTGTAGCCAGTGATGGTGGCAATGCTGGTTGGTGTTTGGTGCTTGCATTGACAAGGGTGTCGCCCCGTACCCCCACCCCACACACACACACTGGATTCTTTCATTTGCATATCGTCTTTCGCTTTGCTGTTGCTGGTGGCGCATCTAAAAAAAGGGAGCAAACCAATTTTGTGCAATACTCTCACTCAGATTACATTTCGTTATAAATGCATGTGTGTGTGTGTGTGTGTGTGTCTATGCGTGTTTCCTCAGTGTCGCCCCCATCTTTGCAACAGAACACTGCTTACCACCCTTGGGTGCAAGCAAGTTAAAGCATGGGAAAAGTGTGAGTGAAGGCAAAGTATGGCGGAAAGTGTGATGAAGTTGGAGTAAAGGGTGTGCAAAGGTCTTCTTATAACGCATACATTTTATGTGATTGCGGTATGAGGTTGCAAAATAATTCTTTAGTGTTTTCAATTTTGAAAATTTCTAGTTACAAACAAGCAAACATTCATGGCATTTCTTGTACGCATTGTTGTTCCTGTTGTTATCATATACTCAAATTGCATGCTGTGAAGCTGGTTGCTGGTAGTTGTTGGTCTTTCATGGTTATCGTGGTGTTGTTATTGTATGGCAGGTGGATGATGCCTTTGGCTGGTTGGTTTAATTTGGTCTGTTCCGTAGTCTTTTCTTAAATCTGAGGTCTGCTCTGTTCTGCGGTCTCTTTTGTGATCTGTTCTCTGATTTGTTCTTGGGTTGGTATGTGATTTGTTCTGTTGTCTGTTCTGTGATCTGTTTTGTTATTTGTTATGTGGTCTGTTCTGTTGTCTGTTCTGTAATTAGTTCCATGGTCTGTTCTCTTATCTGGTCAGTGCTCTGTTTTTGGTTTGTTCTGTAATCTGTTCTGTGATCTGGTCTGTGATTTTTTCTATGGTCTGTTCTCTGACCTGGTCTGTGATCTGTTTTGTGTTCTGTTCTGTGATCTGTTCTGTGGTCTGTTCTGTCATAAGTATGTTGATGGTATGTCATGTAATTTGTTATGTGGTCTGTTCTGTTGTCTGTTCTGTGATTTTTTCTATGGTCTGTTCACTTATCTGGTCTGTGCTCTGTTTTTTGGTCTGTTCTGTAATCTGTTATGTGATCTAGTCTGTGATTTGTTCTGTGATTTGGTCTGTAATTTGTTCTATGGTCTGTTCTCTGATCTGCTCTGTGATCTCTTTTGTGTTCTGTTCTGTGATCTGTTCTGTCATAAGTATGTTGGTGGTATGTCCTGTAATTTATTATGTGGTCTGTTTTGTGATTTGTTCTATGGTCTGTTCTCTTATCTGGTCTGTGCTCTGTTTTTTGGTCTGTTCTGTAATCTGTTCTGTGATCTAGTTAGTCTGTGATTTGTTCTCTGATCTGGTCTGTGATCTGTTCTATGGTCTGTTCTCTGACTTGGTCTGTGATCTGTTTTGTGTTCTGTTCTGTGATATGTTTTTGTGGTCTGTTCTGCGGTCTGAGCTGTAATCTAATCTTTGATTTGTTCTGCGGTCTGTGCTGTGATGCGGTATGTGGCTTGGTCTGTAATTTGTTTTATGGTCTGTTCTGCCATATGTCGGTAGTCTGTTCTGTAATCTGGTCTGTTCTGTGGTCTGATCTATAATCTGTTCTGTGATATTTATGTGGTCTGTTCCTTGAACTGGTCTGTGGTCTGGTCTGGGATTTGTTCTGTGATCTTTTCTGTAATGTGGTCTCTGGTCTGTTCTGTGCTCTAATCTGTAATCTGATCTGTGATTTGTTCTGTGGTCTGGCATGTAGTGTGGACTGTGATCTGACAAAATTAAATCGCATAAAAATTTATCTTCCATCAGATATAGCAATGCCAATACCTCTATAGTAAAAATTTATCAAAGTTTTGATATTTTGGTTTGCAATGACGGAATATAGGACTATTAAGAAGGCGATGCCTTAGCCACAGGTATTTTTAGCTGGGGACATAATGCATTTATATAGGCAGAAGCCTCGAAGAAGGTATAGGTAAGGTTTATCCATTAGCAAAATACTAGATGACTGTAAAAAATACACTCTTCTCTACATTCTTTTTGTTTTGTTTTGGTTCTTGGGTATTTTCATCGAATACAACTTTCCACTGACAGACGACGATATTTACGTACTATGTCTGGATGTATATACAAGGTATGTATGCATGTGCAGCTCGTCGTCTCGCAACTCCTTTTCTGACTTTCTCAATTTACAAATGTAATATGTATAGCGCAAGGCGTGCATAAATCCAGGATAATATACAAATGAACATACATATATGTACATTAAGCCGTATCACGAAAATAAAGTTTGCGTGTGTCAGTTTTATTTGAACACTTACGTCGAAAAAATATTTGCGGTGTAAAAAATTTTTTTTTAGGCCCGCTTTAGAAACAGCTAAATCGCGTTTTTTGTAATAACTTCCTTATTTGATGTCGGATCTCTATGATCTTAATGTCGCAGAAAAGGTCTCGCTCTGCACTATATTTGGCCCATATAAAGTTTCGACCTCAAAGGTTGTTCTGAGTTTTACCTTTAAAAATTTTGGAGTTACTATCCCTATCACTAATACAAAGCTCTCAAAAAACCATGAGGACTCCGCTAAAAAAGTTGTTGAATTTATTCACAAACAAAAAAGTTATACCGTTTTAAAATCAGAGAACCTGTTTTTCGAAAAATTATCCCAAGTTCCTATTTATATGAGGCAGTAACGCCATATAGTATGAGTTTTTGATTAAAAAGTATTCTAAGTTCTCGCTTGACTTGACTCAAAAAAAAATTACTCAGATTATCGAAAAATGGGAATGATTCGCCGCTAAAGACATATTTTCATTGTTTTGAATACAATTTTCTTTAAAACATGCAGGTTTCGGACGTTTAAAACAAATTGGAATTTATGTGCAGGGTATTCTCTTTACTCTCATATGCTGCATTTTATATACATATATGTACGTATAGTTTTTTCCCCTTTTCTTTATTTTTATTACCTCAACAATAGTTACTCATACGCCCCCCATCGAATCGCTTTGTATGTGAAAACTGAAAATGTTTTCTTAAATATCTCGAAAATGGGAGCTAATCCGGATTTTCTAAAAACGTCATCGTAATCTGGAGCCAAAAATTAAGCTGGCGTGTTTCGCCGTTTCTCTGTAGTAATTTTTTATAAAAAAAAAAAAAAACAAGTGTTTCATTTTACAACTTTATAACTTTTTTGTTTGTGAATAAAGGCTAGAATTTTTTTGGGGGATTCTTTATGGTTTTTTGAGAGCTTTGTATTAGTGATAAAAACAAAAAAAGCTAGGGATAGTAACTCCAACATTTTTAAAGGTAAAACTCAGGACAACCTTTGAGGACGAAACTTTATATGGGCCAAAAATAGTGCTGAGCGAGACCTTTTCTGCGACATTAAGATCATAGACATCCGACATCAAATAAGAAGTTATTACAAAAAACGCGATTTAGCTGTTTTTAACGCGGGCCTAAAAAACAATTTTTTACACCAAAAATATTTTTTCGACATAAGTCTTCAAATAAAACTGACACACACTAAACTTTTTTTTGTCCATATAACGTGATACGGCTTAATGTACATATTTATGTACTCGTATGTATGCATATGAATCTGCATTCAAATATTGAGAAAGTACGTACATACGTAAATTGATGCAGTCAACCCATCAGACGATCTGTATTCCTGTGTATCTGCTTTGTTGCATCTTACCTTACCATTTCGCATTGCAATGCAGCAGCGCAGACGTACATGTTTGCACTTACTTAACGTAATGTAAAAAAAAAATGAGCAAACACCGTCTGCCAAACAATTTGAATCTGCACAACGCCTATGTCTGCTTTTTAATACCCACTTTTTTTTAATTTTCATTCTCCATTTCATTTCAAACTGAACTTCTGACGTCTGGTACGTTCATTTCTCCTTAGTCCTTTTGATGCAACGCAACGATGGTGTATGTATGCATCTCATTGCAGTGTATCTAAAGAATGTAGTAAAGCTTTGTTGCCACGAGAGGACATTCGATGCATGAAAAAATGCATATGCATAACAACAACAACAGCAACAATAATGATTTAGGTAAGCCTGCCAAGTGAAGGCACACAAAAAAATTTCAAACGCCTGCAACGAATGACGATGACAATGATGACGACGCCTGTCTGGAGGAATAATCTACCACGATACGTGAATGGACAGAAAAAGAGCAACGAGAGGAGGGATAGGGATAGGGAAGAAGAAGAATAAGAGGGAAGAAGAAGAACGAGAGGGAAGAAGAAGAACGAGAGGGAAGAAGAAGAATAAGAGGGAAGAAGAAGAACGAGAGGGAAGAAGTAGCATAAGTGGAATTAGTATAGAAAGAAGAATGTAAACAAGGTTGCCATTTTGATGCAAAATTTTTAATTTTCAATTATTTGCACTTCGTTTCAATATTTCTGGTCTGTATATGTGATGGGTCTAGACCTGCTTTTTTTTTGAAGTATTTATGTATGTTTGTATAATTAAATTGTAATATCTAAAATATAAAATTTAGAGTTCGTCTTTTAATTCCCCTTTAATACTCATTGGCATATTAAAAAAATTTAAAATAGGGGCGCGTGGCACCTTCGGCGTCAATCCGGAATTCCCTGGGAAACCTTTTGAGTATTTTTGTTATATTTTATTCAGACCCCGGCATTTTGGCTCATGAAAGTAAATGAGAGAAATCGCACACATTTTCATAAATGTAGCGCAAATTGATCTGCACTCTCCCACACAATCTCTGTCATAATTTTTCCGGCGACTGATTTAATTCCAGCCCTTTGCCTCAGCCGGTTTTAGAGATATATGTAGGCCAAAATATGGATTCGTAGTGCTCTGGAATGCTTTTCAACGGGACAAGAATAGGAGGAGGAAGAGGGAAATTTGTAGAGAAGTGTGACGAATATTTGCTAGTTATAATAACAATAACTAGAGTGCTGCCCACTGCCGAAACTAGACAGTTTTTCTCGATGATTTCTTATGACTAAGGTGCAACTATAGTTTTTGTGTAATTGTTTGTTGTTATTGTCTCTGTTGTTATTTTGTTGTTGTTCCTGATGATGCTGCTCCTTTTGTTGCTACTGTCACTGCTATTATTTTGTTATTATTGTTGTTGTTGTTGCCGTTACCCGTCTTCACATTTCTCCTACCTACTTCTTTCTTTCTATTTCTGCTCTTTTCTTTCCTCAATTTCTTTCCTACTTATTTATTCCTTCTTATCCTTATTACTTGACTTTGTGTTTTTGTTGTAGTGCTTTTGCTACTTTTTTATGTTTCTACTTTTTTGAAACTACACACCACTGGTAAGTTTGGTGAGCACGCACTAACTCATCTACGCATGCGCATTGACACAGCTCTGTAGTGTTAAAAAGTGCATTCAACCACAACCACACGGAAATTTTCCAACGACGATTGTGGACGCATTTTCCAACCAATTTTTTGAGAGCAATACCTATCTAATGGTGTTCTTAGTTTTAAAATCGGTTCAGTAGTTCCGACGGAGAAGATGGAACAAAATTTATGTTAGCGTATTAATAATAAAGAAGATACAATTTTCGCCATGAAATATCCTATGTTACGAATTTGAACCCAACTCTTATTGCTTTCTCGGCTGTTTCAAGTGGAGGTCGGAAAATTTATAAGAGAGATTGTCTTCTAGCTCAAAAATAATTGCTATTCGCCTTTGTTCGATTGTTTTTATTGCTCTGAATTTGATTCTAAAACAAAAATTTATATGGCAACTATGGCAGCTGGAGATGCCTGAATATATACATATGTATGCGGAAGTATATGCGATTCATTTTTGTTACAAAAAGTATTACCGCCAGCCCACTCATCCATAGTCCATTTGTGGAGTTGGTCGATGGCAAAAATATGCAACTTTGCTGCTACACAGCTCTGTGACAGGCCCTCACCACACCCCATTGTGCCGCCTATACTACATACACACACGCTCATAAAGATTTGCAATTTTTGAAATAGACTTTTATGCATCTTTCACATTTGCTTGGTTTCCTGATGCAAGCCGCTTTTTATTGAACAGAATCAACGCCATACAGATATTTGTATATAGATACACATGTATATATTGCATACAGCTTCTTTCTCTTTGAAAAAGTTATAAATTTTTTTAGGTGGTTTATCATATACATACATATGTACTAGGGATTCCAATCCCGGGATCCCGGAACCCGGCCTTTTTGACATCCCGGAAATCCCGGGATCGCTAGAATTTCATCCCGGGATTTTCGGAATAAAATTAAGAGAGAACATTCCCCTATTAAATTGTATTTTATATAATTTTTTTGGTCTTTATATCTATACTAATATCGTTTCTTATTCTGAACGAAAATGTTGCATTATTATATGGCAGCATTATCAACATGTGCCCTGTGCCCTATGAAAATGGTGCATTTTTCATATGGTAAATGAAACAAAAGTAATGCAACCCTTTACTTGTGCTAAGAACGGAAAATGTTACCCCTTAGTCATTTTGTCAATAGAACAAACAGTTCAAAAAAAATGTGTGGAATCTTCGTGGAAGAGAATAAATAATTTTGACAGTCCGAAGAAAATGCAGAATAAGTTTGACATTTTTGCCAGAATAAAAAAGGCAAAGTAAGGATTAATATTTTTGGCGTAATAACACTAGGCTACAAATAATTAAAAAAATACCAAGAAATTCAAGTTTGAGGGAGAATAGATGTCGGCCTGCTGAGCTCGGAACTATTGTTTTTTTTTAATTTTTTTATGGTTAGGTTTTTTTGGTTATCACTTCATTGAAAAGTTGTAAAATTCAGCAAGGTTTTATTCTTTTAAAAATTAGCCTGGTTAATTGTGGTTATAGCATTTGTGATTTCCGAAAATAATTTTTGAGTGAAGTGATAACCAAAAAAACACCGTTCTCTCAAAAACCTAACAATACAACACATTAAAAAAAATAGTTCCGAATTCGTTTAGAATTCCTGTGGTAAAATTCATTTGATAATTTCTATATACTGATTTTTGGCCATTTATTTTTCAAAGGTTTTTGCAATTTCCTCCCATGAAAAGTAAATAATGGAAGAAAATACAAATAATATTAAAAAATGAAACTAGCAACAACGAGGAAAAAGTTTAATTTTATTTGAGAATTTCACATTACGTACTAAAATGAAATACGCAGCTGTATACTCGGAATTCATCTCAAAATTTGTGCGTCCGATTTTTAATTTTTTTCAAATGCTCCACTAATTTTCAATATTTTTCGGCAAGCTTGGAAATAGTCACTTAAACGAAGTACGTCGTTAAATTCTAAAAAAATTTATTGGAAATTATCAAAGATCACAAGCTTTATTATTAATATCTTTGAAGCACCAACTGTAAAGGCAAATGTTTAGTTCACCAAATGTATGTAATTTCCTTTGTTGGTTGCGTTTTTTAAAGTAACTCTTATTATTAAATAATACGTATGATTTTACGTTCCTATTTTATTTTGTTACTAATCAAATAATAAAAATGGCAATAAAAATCAAATTTTTCTTTGCTCTTTAAAATTGTAGCGTTCCTCGAAATATATATTTACTTTTTTCAACCCCAAGTATAGGAAAATAATTAATGTCCAAATCCCCGGAATAATCCCGGGATCCCGGGATTATAAAATAAAATCCCGGGATCGTAAAAATCGGAAAATTTGGAATCCCTAATATGTACATACATAGATGTGTATAATGTACATACAATCATGTATGTAGGTACATGGTACATAGTATCTCTGTAAGTTCAATGATTTTTACTCTTCGATTTTATTTTCATTTCATTTCACTTTGTTTGCTTGTTATACCTGCTGCACTTTATACCGATGTGCATTAAAGTCTAGTGCATATACATACATATGTATTTACAAACCCACATATATATGTATTTATGCATATTTTTTTGACAAGTTGATAATTTTTTCAAGCACAAACAAAATTCGAGCTAGAAATGTGTCTATGCACTCTATGTATGTATGTATGTATGTTTCCATATGTATTTTTTCTCTAGGTATGCGGTGTTCAAAAAAGGTTTTTTTTTGCAAAAAAGGCATTAGATTTAACTAAAATTAATTAATTACAATGTGTAACAATTTTAAGGTAATTATTTGCGGGTGGATTGAATACAACTCTAGGGGAAAGACCCTCTGTTATATAGTAAAAATCTTGAAATGAAAAAAAGATCAAATTTTAAATCGGAAAAAATACGTTTAGGTAATAATAGTAAATATTTACTGGAGGATTAATTTTGTTGAATATTTGAATTTATTAGCTCCACAAAGAAACGATCTCTCCTTTACTTCCATTTTGAGGCTTCCAAGCAAAACTGCATTTGTAAGAGAGCTAGAGGGTTAAAATATTTTGGCTCAATGGGATGCCATTAGATTACCAATCGAAAGGACTTAAGTTCGATCCTCGGTTGAGGCCGCCTGAAGAAGTCTGATGAGGGGATGTGGTGTTCTCCGAAATGGATCCATAACTTCTACCAAAAAATTTTTTTTAATTTTTCTTAATAAAAAAACTGCACTGTTATAAATATTGGAATATTTTTTAAACTTTGATTTGGTTTGAAAGGAATTTCAAACTTTTTTTGGGTTAAATTTTTAACCTTCGAAAGTTTAAAAGTTTCTTAGGGACGATTTCATAATCAAATTAAAATCTAAAGGAGCATTTAATTTTCTGATCAATTTCATAAAGTTTTTTGAAGATAAAAGCTCCTTTAAAGTTAAATACCCAAAAACGGACATTGAAGTTATTTAAAGGTGTTCCTTTTAACATAAAAAATTTCATTTCTGCAGTCAAATTTAATTTATTATATATATTAAATTTATTAAAATTTTTGAACCGATTTTGTTTGTTGTTTTGTTTGTTGAGTCATATAATGCAATATTCATCTTCTTCCTCTTTTGTGTTGTTGGATGACTGCTTCCTATTTTTTCTGCACTATATTTCCAAATTATGCTTTTTTCTTCTTTTATTTCAAATAAATTTAAAGCCACAATCAGAGTATAGGAAAGAAGATACAATAGGGAAAAGCACGAAGAGGTTTGGGAGCAGATATTTGTTTTAATTTAAACCAAAAAAAGGTTTAAATTTTAAACTTTTGAAAGTCTTAAAATAAATCTTAATTTGCGAACAAAAAGTTTAAATTTAAACCAAAATTTATTTCAGTGTGGCCAATAGCTCGCATAAAAATAATTATTAGAATTAAACGGTCATGTAAAAACAAAGGTTTTAGAAAATTATTCAGTGGAAAATTTCAGTAGAGTTAATACTACACAAAAAATTTTCATACAAGGAACGTAGAAGGCCACAGGGAACCTAAAACTCGTATGGCGTCTTGAAATATGCAACGAATTTTATATAAACTTATTTATTTGCTTATAGTTTTTGGCTGTCCTTTTTTCGAGGGTGATCAAGAATGGAATGCCAATACAGCGCGTCATTCGTTTCTGTTTCGTGATGCCTCGCGTCAATTGAAAATTCCAATGGAAGCCGAATCCTCTTCAACTGATCTTCCCAACGCAGTGGACTTCTACATTTCTTTTCTTTTTTGTTGTTTACTTTTTCGACAGGATCAAGTTCTTGAAATTAGTTCCACAATACGTCTACATTTCTCTTTTGCTTCTATAGAAATGTTTCTTAGTCGGAGCACCTTCCTCCATTTTCACAGATAAGACCTGCCCAACGCAGCCGCTGCATTTTTACTAAATACTTATTCTACTCTAGCAAAAATTATTAGATTCTTGGCTAATTTTTCTCTACAAAATTTAATGCATTGAAAGCATTTAAATGATTTGTTTAAATTCCAGCAACTAAAGCTGTGTTTTGAGGATATTTCTGGAAACGGCATTAGTAGATATGTGGTTATGTGTGTGAGATAACTAAAATAGCTAAAATGAAATTTTTTGGCAAACCAAACATTCGTTGGTTGGTTGGTCGGTTGTTTGTGGTGATGCAATAGCCCAAACTGGAGCTGGAGTGGGAATCACATGTGCCAAAGGTGCTGCTGGTTGGTTTGAGGTTGTGGTGGGTGTGCTATGAACAAAGTGAATAGTGAGCAAAGCAGCCACTGCATATACATATGTACATTAGGGTGGTCCCCAACTGCATGGAGACAATTTGTATAGCATATTTCCCCAACCTCACCCCGTAGGTCGATTATAAATAGTTGAAGATAACACATTTAATTTTCCTTCCAACAGGAGACGCAAGACGTTTAAGGAGTATCGCAGCGGGGTCAAATTACCATACATATGTATATGTAAATACCAAAAAATTAAATTAAATTTTTGTATATCTAATGTCCAAAATTGATAGTACTGTACTCAAGGATAACAAATATAAGTTTTGGTACAGATTGCAGACGGTTAAGGGGTGTCGCACAGGAGCGCCATATGGTTATCTGAATACTGACCCTGTGTGACACCCTTTATCCATCTTCGATCAGCACCAAAATTTATATTTGGTATCTTTGAACGTACTTTAACCGATTTAGAGGGTGAAACTAAAATAAAAAGTTCATTTGATTTTTGAGCACCACCCTAATGTATATACATATGAAACTTGATAAACGTTCTATGCATTTATAAAGGTATCTACACAAAGAAACAAACGTACATACGTGTTAATGGTCATGGGAGCCTACATGTCTATATACCCTGTAGGGAAAATCTCTAGTTCCGAACTAGGTCGCTTCTAGTGTATTTTTCGCCACTACTAGTGCGAGCTAAATCTCTTTTGCATGTTATCAACTGGCGAATTTAACACAGCGATGTCCTAGACGGTGTCAATTGTCACTCCCTGCCCTGCATTTTCGATAGTTCCGAACTAGTACTAAATTCTACAGTTTACACTAGTTCGTTTATTGGCACAATTTCGATAGTTCTGAACCAGCTACAAGTACCTAAAAATTCTACAGTTTTATATCTACCGCTTAAGTGCAGCCTTTGACACACTTTATGCAAGTGGCGCGATGGCCGACTTTCTAACGCATGCGCCTTTCAATCTGAGGGGCGCGGGTTCGAATTCTGTCGGTGTCAAGGTGGATGATAATTTTTTTTAATTTTTTTTTTAACTAATATTTTTTTTATTTCTTTATTTAATAAAAATTTACAAAAATATTTAAAAAGTAATAAAATAAAAAAAAAAAAAATCAAAATAAGCCTGAGAGATCGGAAAAGCATAATTAGGGGAACATTTCATTTCATACAAGATGCAAATAGAAAACTCTTTATATAAAATGCTTCACTAAACATCTGAGAATTGCAGAAATATACAAAGCCGACGGCAATTGAACGAACGAAAAATTTTCATAGAATTTTTGTCACTTCGAAATTGCATACAAATCAAAGTGTGTCTTATAATGGTCACTGAGTTCACTCCTCCTGAACTGGTGAGGGTCTAACTACAATTGATCTAGTTTCCTTTTGACACCTTTTCGCTAGTTCGGAACTAGAAATTTTGCACACTAGTTATTGAGTTCCCTGCAGGGTAGGTATAGGTATGTTTGTATGTACATATGTAGATGCACTAACAATAGATGCATATTTGTAGGCACGCAGTTATGTATAAGTAAAAAAGGAATATGCACGCATATTATATACTAGTGAACATTCATATGTACTCTCACATTTATGTATTATGTTATATACATTTCTGACTGCATACATATATTACATATGTATGTGCTTTGGAATGTACATGCTCGTATGTAAATGTATATACCCGGCAAAAAATGTTTGCTTATTGCTAACAAATCAGGTCTAAAAAAGGAGCTCTGCTTCTGTTATGCACTCACTCTGTCTGCTCCTAACTCTCTCATGCTTATCTAGGCCTTATTTCGCATTGCGGATAAGCCTTTGGAATAAGGTGTGCTCTCAGAGAGAGAGAGAGTACTCCTTATGGCCTGATGACATCAACATAGGAAATTTAGCCTTATTTTAGGCCTTACGCCATACAAATTTGCCTCCCTTATAATTTTCAGGCCTTATTTCGGAAGCCTTTATATATGCGGTTTTAATTCTTAAATAAGGCTTGGATTTTTTGGTGGGCATATAAGAATTTCATTATGTTGCTCATACGCAGCGTCCACCACTTGCGTAAATTTGTATGTACACGTGTATAGAGCATATATGGACAGTGACTGCAGCAGCCGCCTACACCTAAATTTCAAAGAATGCATTGGTATTTTGAATAAACAAACGGTTGAATGAGAGGATGGATGCAGCTCATGAGCTGGTGCTGCACAATGCACAAAATGCTTGTGGTATGTTGGCTTTTTTTCAGAGGATGGTGCCACTGCCACTGCTGCTGCTGTGTATCTTGTGGCGAGATTTGCTGTTAGATGCAAAAAGCAGCTTTTTGTTGTTGCTTTTATTGGTTTTTTTTCTCGTTTGGCAAATGGAAATTGTGCAATGCAATTGTGTGCGTGTGAATATATATACATACATATGCACGCATATTATATGTATATATTTGTCAGTGGCGTGCGTTTCATACAAGCCTAAAAGCCCTGCATGCCTAAATATTTTCGTTCATTTCATATTACGAATTTTTTATTAAAATCTGGTGTTTACTGTTTAAGTTCATGATTACAGTTCCATAGTTCTGCCTTCTCCAAGCTAGATAAAGAGACTAAGAAAATGGGTTTGGCGATCGACGAGGACAAGACGAGGTACCTCCTGTTATTACACAAAGAAACAGCACGCCTTGACAGCCACGTCACTGTTGACAGCTACAAATTCGAGACTGTTCGTCTATTTGGGAGCCAGCATTAACACCAAAAATAATGTCAGCCCAGAAATCCAACGAAGAATCATTCCTGCTAATAAATGCTACTTTGGACTAAGTAGGCAACTGAAAAGTAAAGTCCGCTCTCGACGAACCAAAATCACACTCTACAGTACGCTTATCGTTCCAGTCCACATGTACGCCGCAGAAGCATGGACGATGTCAAACTAGATGAGATGGCACTTGGAGTATTCGAGGGCGAAATTCTTCGGAGCATTTATGGAACTTTGTGCATTGGCGAGGGCGAGTATCGACGGAGATTTAACGATGAGCTGTAGGCAGACATCGACATTGTTCAGCGAATAGAGATGCAGCGGCTGCGTTGGGCAGGTCATGTTGTGAAAATGGGCGAAGGTGCGCCAGCCAAGAAAGTATTTCTATCGACACCGCTTAAAGACAGAAGAAAAAGGAGACCTCCGTTGCGTTAGGAAGATCAGGTGGACAGTGATGCTGGTATCTAGGGAGTGTATTCCCATGTGGCGCCATGCTGCACGAAACAGAAACAACTGACGTGCTGTACTGGACTCGGGCAGAATCGTCTAGACGGTTAAAGTCCGTCTCCATATAACTTGATTCGCCAACAAAACATCTTGCAAAACATCTCGCTAAATAACCCGTCTCCACGTGGCTGATCGTTATTCAGTTTAACATTTCTCTTTCTTGTTCTTCTTAAATGTTTGTACGTTTGCTTATTTTTGCGTTTTTGTTCTGGTCTATGTGAGATTTCGATAGATTTTCGATACAAAATTAGAGAAGGCATCGATATCATCGCGTTTGGCAAGCGGATTGAGAACGATACAAGTGTTTCAATCTTCACTCGCTCTCAGAAATTTGTATAGAAATTGGCACTCGTTTTGAGATCGAAACAAAATTGAGAGAGCGAGTGCAGAAAAAAAGAGCGAAACACGTTATGTGGAGACATGGTATTACATGGTAATTAAGAAGGAGAGAGAGAGTTCCACAGATGGGCTTTTATGACTTATGCTAGGGCCGCCACTGATATTTGTATGTTTGTATGATTATGTGATAAAACTATGCTTGTGTGTATATACGCATTTCTGCATAAGCTTGCATATATGTATGTATTTGGATTATGCAGTCGCCATTTATGTACATACGTATGTACGTGGTTTTTTGCAGGCTTTTGTATGACTGTGCATTAACGTGGATAGATAGCAAAATGTTTCTATCAAAATAGGGGCTTTAGTATGCCTAGCACAGAATGTCCAGCCATGATATACATATCGACGTATTTACGCATACATTCACATAATTTTCGTTAATGGCGAATGTTGTTTTTGAATTTGCATTACCGGCCAAGCACAAAGAAATATTTGCTTTTGGCTTTATGCATATTGCACATATCAGTAAAACGTAAAAAAAAATTAAAATTCCCAAAACACTATCTGCCGTTATATGTATAGATTAAAACATACAGCGCTACACACATATATATATATAAATACATACATATGTGCATACTATCTACGTGTAGACACATACACACACATACATATACATACGCATTTTTGCATACGAACGTACAAATATTTATATGCAATTTGTGCATACTTAAATGTAAATATCGTACTTTGCAACGTGCATTAGATAATATTAAGCTCGAAAGCAATTTGCCATACCATTGAAGTTGACAAAAATTGTACATTCATATTTACATATGTATATGAATTGTAATTTAATCATTGGTACTTTGTTGGCGCTTTAAAAACGCAATTAACTATTAAATTTAAAACAGCCAAATAAACATTTAAGCATGTCTCCACATGACTTTATTCGCCTTCGAATGATCTCGCCAACAGTCTCGCGAACTAACCCGTTTCGTTTTTAGCTATCGTTATTCAGTTAGTCATTTCTCATTCTTGTTCTTCTTCATTGTAGTTGAAATTATTTGCTTAAAGCTTATTTTTGCGTTTTTGTTTTGGTCTGTTTGTGAGATTTCGATAGATTTGGGATAGAAAATTAGAGAAGGCATCGATTTTGCCGGGTTTGGCGAGAGTGTTGAGGACTGAATGTCCTCCCGTGGCGTAATCAAAAATTTTTTTTAATTACGATAATACAAATGCCTAGTTCGAGTCCCAAGGGGTGGTCGAAACGTGGACCCGGATACCCCTCGAATATTTCTTAGCAATATTGAAATCAAATGAACGGTCTTGATGAGGATTTCAACATAGAACTTTTTAAATTGTGATACATAGGCCGGATCTCCAGATATGGGGTAAAATCCGCTACCCGGATACCCCACGAATAGATCTGAGCGATATTAGTATCAAATGATAGTGTATTCAGCACTGAACTGCGTTAAAAAAGCTAGAGAGGCTGCGCTCCCGGAATATGGGGTTCTTTGCTCCATTTACGGCTGCGTGGTACCTCCCATACAAAATACAGATGGCATTTCTGTCTTTTGGATTATTGGTCTTTGGATTTCTGTCTTTTGGATTGCTGTTATCGGTCTTTTAGTTTTCGGTTTCTTACATTTCTGTTTTTGGATTGGTCTCAAAAAAAGGGGCCGGGTATGTATAGATTATAATCATTGACTTCGCTTCATGGAGAAATTATGAAAGAGACTTCATTCGATCAGCTGACTTTTTCCTCTTCTTCAAAAAACACACGAACAGTAGCATTTTGTTTCGTTTAACGTATATAAAATATCGGCAGACATAAAAGTCTAATCTCCACTCCCAGGAAGTCCGTTGGTTTCGTGGGAGTATTGTCTGGGGCGGAAGTAGGTTAGGTTTAGCATGTTGTGAAGTCTAGCCCTTTTTGGCTTTCGATGCTTCCCTCTGCCTGAGAAAAAAATGTTTCTATATGAGTAATTTTTTTGGGCGACAAAAATCCTAGGCTGAAACCTTCAAAAGGTTGCAGCCTGGGCAATGGACCTCCGTCTATCCTCGTCTATGCCTGTTCCTGGCACATGCGCCATCGCAGACTGCGGGGCGGAGACAGTGGAGGGCTAGCAAAGGCTGTTGTCCGCTGGAGTAGGTCCCCTCCAAGCGCGAGCCAGCATCAGTCATGGTTCGAGGTGCCTGGCGGAAGGCATAAAACACATTTTTCTTGTCGTGATGGAGGATAAACAGGATAAAGTGTCACAACAACAACAACAACATATCGAAAACGCCATTCACTACAGGGAGTGCCATAGGTGACTTTCTTGATATTTCGGGTGCCTTTAGCAGCGTCACTGCTGCGGCGCTGTTGGAGGGGCTCGAATAGGTCGCAATACCCCAATCATTCGGCAGTGAATCGAGAACCTGTGGAGTTGTCGGACGGTGACGGGTGGTTGTGGCCCTTCGAAGATGTCAAGAAGGGCACATAGGGGCGCCCCACAAGGAGGAGTAGGTACTCTCACCCCTGTTGTGGAATCTAGTGGTCTAGTAGCTCTTCATAAATACAAAACATACTCTTCGGAAAATACACAAAATACTAAAACTTGCGAAATCTTTGCATTTGAAGTTTAGTCTAACGCCTCCAATACGATGCATCGCGATGTTGGTAACACTAAGGATCATATGTGGTCTATGTGAAGGATCACTGTATTCGGCCAACCTAACCTAGCCTAAACCATCCTTATATTAAATTCCATTTCCGAATGAGTCTTCCTTCCTAATTACATACTTCCTGGCTTTGGTTTTTTTTTTAGCAAACTTTTGAACGAAGTTGAACAGTTCAAAAAGGAAATGCAAGGATATGGAACGGTATTCCAAAATTGGATAGCAAGTTTCCATAGGAAATCAACGTACCTATACCGAATTTTCGAAAGAAAACAAGCACGGCCAAGCTCCATAAATGTGCAATAAAGGCAAAGGTCGAAGGTCAACGGAAATTCTTTGAAAATGAAGTTCTCCGGATTCCTAGAAATAGTATGTTCAGAAAACATTGGCTAAGTTTCTCAAATATCACTAACGCTCAAAGAATACGAAATAAAAGCATACAATAAATTAACATCTACACATGTACCTACGTGATATAGAAAATCAAAAGTTATTATAAAAGAGATTAAATGAAGATTAAAATAAAACATAAATCTTAAAAAAAGAGCAAAAATCAAAAGAAAATATCAAGTAAAAGGAATACAATAAAATGATTTTAGAAATATAAAATTATACTCACAGATAATGACGAATAAAGGCAAGTTTGTATGTATGCAAATTTTTAGCCACAAACACTCAAAAAATGAGTATCTACACCCGTTTCAAAGCGAGAAAGCAGGAAAGAAAGAACGCGAAAAGAAAAAAACAAACTCAATTCCTTATCACAACAAGAATATAGAGAATATGAAAATTTGACTAAAGATTTGCACGAGAAAAACACACAAAACAACGGAATAGAGACAGAAGAAGAGTTGCAACAAAAAACCGTTATGTATAATAAAAACTTACCCCTAAAAGAGAGCAAACAAGCAATTTTGCATGAGCTAAATTCTGGTACTGCAATAGTATTGGTATTGACGCGGTGTGCGGAAGGAATATGTGATTGGATTTCTCCTCTCTAATATGTAGGTACGAGTACATTTTGAGCATACAAAAACGGAAAAGAAAATGCGATGGCAAACAAAAGGCAAAAAAGAACGTTGGCGCTGTGCAAAGCTGATGCAGTTAGATTCTGCGAACGTAACAATTTTACCGTTACAAAAGCACATAAAAAGTAGGGTTATATAGAAACTAGGTATCTACATATGTAAGAAAGATATGACAAAGATATTATGATGAAATACCAGCTAAGTTTGTTTCATTTGTATGCCTTAAATGCTCAGATTTGAGAGAATTGCAAAGTTTAGATGAGTGCAGAGTACTAAAGCAACTCTAATGGGAAAAGTTTTTGGAAAAGCTGGTTAAAAATTTGCTTTAGAAAAGATTAAGCTTACATTTTTCATGGAATATCTAAATTTTTGCCTTTTGTTCTGTACCGTGACTCTACTTTTCAATATAAAAGTCTTATGTTACAATTAAATTTACGGAGAATTCCATGTATTAACTTTTTTCCAACAGCCAAACATATACATACCTACTTGAAAACATAAACACACAAAACTCATTTGTGCTCAACACCTCCCTACATTCAACAGCACAGAAAAACCGTTAGATAACATACATAAGTGACAGAGTTGCCGCTCTAAAATTTGAATTCTTATATACTTAGGTAAAAAGTAAAACAAGCAAATCAACGAAATATCTTGACTAACGATTGGAAAACGAAGAACTGCTTTCAGTTCTTGATTAAAGATTGCAAAACGAAGAATTTTTTTTCAAGCATAATCTCCAATAATGACTGCGTGGAATGGGTTGTTATTCGGTTCGAAAACTAGCTTACTCTCCAGCAAAACAGAATCTTCGTTATATAATTTATTTTCACTTCCTTATGAATTCGAAAGGCAGCCCTTTCTTGAAGCGAATTTTTAATTATAAAGATAGGAAAGGGTGTCTTGAAATACGTAACTCTTTTCTGGTTGCCATATTAACATCACGCTTAACCAAGCGGCGGAAAAATAAATACTTAGGGGATTCACAACCTGTCATATCATCATAAGTCATAATATTTTGTTGTTACATTCTATGCTGTATGTGTACTAAATGAATACAACTCTGCACGATATATTTTTGGGTCGTGGTATTTGATCAGCTGTTGTTGTTTACTTCTTCACAAGGCTTCGAAAAGTTTTTTATAACTATTTTCGTACAATATTTTAATATGGAATATGACTTTATCACACGTTGTGAATCCCATAACTATTTTAAAAGCCATAAAACGCTGCGGAGCATTATCCTCAGAAATGACGTTCTTTTGGAGTAAAAAATCGTTCTATGCGGACACCCCAAGCACGGTAGGCAGGAAGCGACGATAGGTTGCATGAAAATGTCGAGAAAAAAGGAAAGTGGGGTTGTGTTATGTGATGTTTATAGATGGAACATCCGTTGAAATTAAAATCCGAGCTGCTCCTTTTTCAAGGATATCCACATTTTTTGTTTTTTTTGAAAGGATCAAATATTGAGAAAATCGAAAATTCGCCACCGTCCAAATTTTTCCGATTTCAATACATTATTTGGTCGCTAAGGGATACAAAAAAAGGTATTAAAAAGAAAAATGGACACCTGTAGTGGAAAAATCCAATGTGAACAGGATCTAAAGGATAACCACTGAAATATAAAATAACACAAAAAGTACCCACTTTAATTTGCGTATAACTCCTAACATGTTAACTCTACGTGAAAATTCCTTATAATATGTTTCATTCAGAATAAATAAAGGAATATTTCTTTGATATACAATTTTGATGTACCTGCAGTGGTTAATGCACTTTGGTCCATCTAAAGTGAAAATTTCAAAAAAAGTACGTTTTTTTTATGGTGCTATTTTAAGTTCAAATATTTTTCTAGTTTATGTAAATATTTTAATCTAATGATCCAATTCTCATTCTTACATATCTATACGTTAATATTAAAAAGAATTAGAGCTGAAATACGCGCTAGCTGTGCACGGTGGGCGGTAAGCAAAAATAGGTTGCATGAAAATATCGAAAAAACGATCGCCGGCTAAAAACTTACGTAAAATGATATTCTAATATACTTCATAAACACACAGCAAGCGTGAATAAAATCACCAACATTTTTTTTAAACGAAAATTAGTACCAGCACACAGATAGGCACATATTCGTTGGGCCATCGTTTTTACGATATTCCCATGCAACCTATTGTTGCTTCCCGCCCACCGTGCACAGCTGGCGCGTATCTCAGCTCTAACTATTTTTTAGTATTAACGTAGATATATGTAGAAATGAGAGTTGGATCATTAGATTAAAATATTTACATAAACTAGAAAAATATTCGAACTTAAAATAGCACCATAAAAAAAACGTACTTTTTTTGAAAATTTCACTTTAGATGCACAAAAGTACATTAAGCACTGCAGGTACATCAAAATTGTATATTAAAGAAATATTTCTTTATTTATTCTGAATGAAACATATAATAAGAAATTTCCACGTAGAGTTAACATTTTAGGAGTTATACGCAAATTAAAGTGGGTACTTTTTGTGTTATTTTATATTTCAGTGGTTATCCTTTAGGTCCTGTTCACATTGGATTTTTCCACTACAGGTGTCCATTTTTCTTTTTAATACCTTTTTTTGTATCCCTTAGCGACCAAATAATGTATTGAAATCGGAAAAATTTGGACGGTGGCGAATATTCGATTTCCTCAATATTTGATCCTTTCAAAAAAAACAAAAAATGTGGATATCCTTGAAAAAGGAGCAGCTCGGATTTTAATTTCAACGGATGTTTCATCTATAAACATCACATAACACAACCCCACTTTCCTTTTTTCTCGACATTTTCATGCAACCTATCGTCGCTTCCTGCCTACCGTGCAAGAGAAGACATATAAAAGGTTAAACACTTATGATGTATTGTGGAACGATTTATCGTCATCCCTTGTCATATTCCTACACTGTAAGAAAAGCAAGCAACCAAAAAAAGATAAAAAATTACTTCGAATCCGAATCATAAAATAGTAAATTTTTTGAATACTTTTTGGTTGTTTGTTTTTCCGACAGGGTAGGAATATGATGTATTGTGGAACGATCTTCCGTCATCCCTTGTCAAGCTTGGTTTGGAGACAAACCGGTCTCGGCTAATATGCGCCATCTTCAGTGAGAAACGAAAAAAGACACTGAAGATGGCGCATATTAGCCGAAACCGGTTTGTCTCCAAACCAAACTTGACAAGGGATGACGGAAGATCGTTCCACAATACATCAAATTTTTTGAGGTTTACGAAAAAAAGCTCATTTTAGAGATTCCTTCTGGGTAATTTTTTCCTTTTTTTTCTGAGCGCTTCCCCCAAAAAAGCTCAGTTTCGACACTCTTTATGGATCCTTTTTTCTGAGTTCTGCTACGGCTTTGGATAGCCGGCATAGCTTGCCATTTTTTCGAACCCATATTTTGTATATTTTCAATAATATGGATTATTTTAAGTTCGATGGCCCTAAAACTCCTTTAGTATACTAAAATTTTTGTCATAAATTTGTTTCGCATTTCTGGATAGAATTTGCAAAAAATTTTTTAATATATTTTACTCATACTCATTTGGCAACTCTACCTTGAAACAACTACTCAAATACAGCACATAAAATCCGCATCTTGCCCTATACACCCAAGCAACACATCCATATCCTTTTTAGTTTAGCTAGGTATGCGTCGTCGTTCTTACATTCAATTCCTTCCTCGTGCTGGTTGTTGCTATTTTGGCTTGAACATTTGATGCTTTGCCTACTTCATGCCACCACAGCCACCCCACAAAAACAACAACTACACTAAGCTTCGCAACGCATCGCATCCTTCGTCCTCCATAAAATTGTATGTGTGAGCGCACGCTCTTTCGCTTTCTCTCGTTTTAACTCTCACACTTTGCTTTTCTCTCTCTCGCTCGCTCTCTTTCTCTTTGTAGTTGTTTAGGCGCCCATCATCATAAGTTCTATCTATCTATCCCATCATCTAGCGCTCTCGCTCGTTCAACTAGCGCCGTTATAGCATTGTTGCATGAATGTGTGTGTGCATGTGTATGTCCTGCCACCATTTCTAATACTGTCTCTCTGTCTGACGCATTTAGGTTTAGCGTTTTGCATCTCGTTTTTTTTGCTCCTTTTTTGTTGCAAACAAAATCCTTACAAATTTTTTGCATGTGGATTGTGTACAGTACATATCCTTGCACTAGTAGAAGAGCGTTTTGCGCTCTGCTCGGCTGTACAACCAACTCAACGTTTGTACAAATAAATGTGCGTTCATGCTGTGCTTTTATGTTCGCTCAGCTTTGGGCGTGTATTACCTACATATGTACATACACACGCGTTTTTGGTTACAAAAGTTTTGTATACTTTTTAGGATATCAAATGCGAGCAACTGTGAGTTGCAACAACACTAAAAACAGCAAAAAATGTGTACATACGAGGATTATATAAATATGTAAATTAGGGTCGTCCTATTTTCTTCAGTCTCACCCCCTACATCGGCAACAGCTCAGTCAAGGATATCACATATAAATTTTTGTTCCGATCGGAGACGGTCAGAAGGCATCGCACATGGGTAAAATTTCATATTAGAATATGTAACCCCTGTGCGACACCGCTTAACCGTCTTCGATCGGGACAAAAATTTATGTTTTGTATCCTCGAGTACAGGATTATCGATTTGAGGTTTAAATCAAATTTTTTCAGTCTCCATAGTCTTCTGAAAGTTCATCCCTCTGCGACAGCCCTTAACCGTCTCCGATCGGGACAAAAATATATACTTATGTGTTATCTTAGACTATATTAGCATCGAACTAGTGGGTGGGAAACCTCCAAAAGGTAGATGCCTGGATAATAGACCTCCGTCTCTCCTCTCTTAAGTCTGACCCTGGTGCTTGCGCCAGGGCATACTACGGAGCGGAGATCGCGGAGGACCAGCAAACGCTGTTGTCCGGTCGAGTAGGTCCCCTCAAGGCGCGAGCCAGGGGTAAGTACGAGACGCCCTCAGTCATGGTTCGAGGTGCCTGGCGGAAGGCATAACATGCATTTATCTTGCCGTAATGGAGGATAATAAAACTCATCAGAGTTATAATAGCGCCATTGTATTATTATTATTAATGGAGGATAAACAGGATGTAGAATCACAACAACAACAACATATCGAAATGACCCTTCACTACGACGAGTGTAATAGGTATCTTTCTTGATAATTCGGGTGTCTTTAGCAACGTCTCTGCTGCGGTGGTCTTGTAAAGGCTCGAATGGATCGAAATACCCCCTCCCCCCAATCATTCGGCGCTGGATCGAGAACCTGTTGAGTTGGAGGACGATGACGGGTGGGTGGGGCCTTGCGACAATGTCAAGGAAAGCACATAGCGGCACCCCACAAGGGGTAGTAGGTACTCTCACTCCTGCTGTGGAATCTAGTTGTCAACAAAATACTCTGCGGAAAATATACCAAATTCCTAAAACTTGCGAAGTTTTGCATTCCCTGTTTAGTATAACGCCTCTAATACGACTAAGGACCATATGTGGTCTATGTGAAGGATTACTGTATCCAGCCTAGGTGAGGTTGGATAAATATGATATACAATTTTTCTCCATAGATTTGCGAGCCACCCTATTGTACATACATACATACAAAAATACTTGCTTGCTGGCGAAAGCTGAATTTTCTTTGCTTTCTTCCCCTTCGTGATTTTCACTGCTTTTATTTATCTTCTGCAATATGCTGGTATGTGTTGGTTTGCTTTAGGGTCGTTTTGTCTTCTTTTTGTCTTCTTTTTTTTTTTTTGCTTTTGTTGTTGTTGTTGTTGTGCTCACTAAAACTGTTTCCCCTCTTTTACAACAAAAGCAATGCTTGTCATTCTACTCTTACTCTGGTTACTCCCTTCTGCACATGCCCCGCTTTTCGACTCATAACTTACTACATACGTCAGCTGAGACATCTTCCTTTCTTTGCGCCTCAAATATCCCTAGTAGGTATTAGAAGGCTGCACGAATGGATTCGAAACGGCCAACAAAATATTCGCGGCCGTCCAATTACAGTACCTACTTGTTTCTGTCGTTTTAGAATAAACGCAAGTAGAGCACAACCATAAACAGAACCAATACAATTACTTATTCGTAGCGACAATTACATGACCTTAAAAAGGTTCTGCAAATAGTGTACACTACTTGCGAATACTTCGAATATAATCGAAATATATGTATGTATGTACATACATATTTTCATAAACACACATTCAGACGTTGCCCTGCAAAAAATGCGATCACTCCGGGATACATCCGGGACAACTCGCAAGGGAGCATGCGATTACTACCCATTTGTATCTCTTTATATGGGTTGAAGTGTTCTCTTTTGTTTGAGCATGTCCTATGAAGAGACTAATTGTACCCGTTTTGTACCCGAATAGGTAGCAAATGCGACACATCCATTTGTGCGACTAATTGTACCCGTTTGATACCCTTTCGGGTACAATTCGTCTACAATTAGTATACATATGTACCCGTTCTAATTGTACCCGAAAGAGAGCGCTCCCGGACAAATCTTTTTAGAGACTCGTCGCACACTTTTTTACAGGGTGTGTTCAGCAAAATTGCTAGGCAGAGTGTGTGTATGTGCATATGCATACACACTAGGGCGGGTCGATTGGTAGGGTCCAAAAACAAAATTAACAGGGACACATGGTGATTATGAAAATTTAGGTAATTTCAAGCTTTTTTTGCCAAAGAAACCATATGTCTAAAATAAATTTCGAACCAGAGCTTTTTACGATCTACATATTTCTAACTGTTCTATATATTTTAAAATAACTCGGTAACCAATACATCGATTCTTTTGATTTTTTCGGCATTAGTTAAACTTATTTGGCATATTAAGGTGGTTTTATGAAGGAAATAAAGTTCTCCCGAAATTCGCCGAACAACCCGATTTTCATGCGAATATAATACGGAAATCTACATATACCTAAAATTTTGCCTTAATATATTAAACTTTAGAGGTCGTGCAAATGCCTCCAAATTTCTTTCTCTTTTATATCAGTGATGATACATAATTTTTTTCAAAGTCCTTAATGAACAATAAAAACATTTCTTATCATTAAAAAATGGAACATATGTTTGTTGGGCTTTTATTTTTTGGTCCACCTTAATGCCATATGCACATTAAATAAACAAACAAACCAAAGAAGCAACAAGGTTTTGCGAATACTTCATAACGTGGTTATTATTAAGTTCTATTTTATCGTGGCGAATACTGTACACTAATCGCTCCAACAGAGCAAATAGAAATATTATTTGTATTCCAAATGAAAAGTATGGGTTATATTCGTATCTGCATTGAAATTGTGCTGTGACTAATTGTACAATGCATAGAGTATTCGAAAATGTAGAAGAGGCAAATGGTATTGTGCAGAGGTCTAGTAGGTATGTACCTAGAATTTTCCTTCAAAAGCACCCTCGCTACTCCTGAGTATTTGCCTGGCCAACCAACCAAGCAAAGGCATAGTAACTAAAATGAGTGTATAACTGCAAAAACTACAAATGCAATTTTGTTGAGCTTTTTCTTTTTTCCTTTTTGTTTTGTGTGGATTTTCTCTCACATTTTTTGTTGCGTAAAAAGTGCATCTAGGCATGCATATACATACTGGGCATATATGCAGTCACATAGTGCTAGGTACATAGAAGCTGCTAGCTAATGCCAACAAATGCAAGGTGCCACACCCAAAAGTGCATTTTTTTTTTTTTTTACCTTACGCCGCCCTTTTTTCCTCTATATTCCGTTATTTTTGTTTTGTTGTTGTGCGGCGCGGGGCAGCGCGGAGTGGTCTCTTGGAAAACTGCATTCGGTTGGAGCGTGTGAAGTGTTGCAAATTGCATTTTATATGCACCTACCATTTTGTAGCCAACCAATGAGGGACCGGCCATAGCGATTGCCGTCGCAGCACTGCGAGTTTTGATATTTTTTGGCATTTGGTTTTTAGCTTTTTGGTTTTTTTTTTTTTGCAATTTACCATTCTAAAATGTGTGTAGATTTTATTTTTGCTATTTTTTTGGTTGTGCTTTGAGCTTTGCTTTTCTTTTATTTTAATAGTTTTTTTTTCATTCTAACTTTTTTTTTTGATTAGCGCTTAAGTTGCGAAAAGCATACTAACCAATGCTCTTAGGTGCGCCAAAAATAACAAAAAAAAAAAGCGTACAACGAAAATGTAAAAATAAATTAAAATTTTGCATTAAAACTCAAATAACAATGAATTTAAATTATCCAAAATATAAGCTGAAATATCTACATACATGCATACAGACACATTTCCCGATAACCAGCGCTGACATTAAAGCACACACAGCAGTGTTGCTCACCTCGAGTTTGAAAGTTTGTCTAAACTTTTAATTAGAAACTAAAAAGTTCCGAAAGTACTTTTTTTTTGTATTTAAAATAATATTTTAAGAGCATTAGCTAATATCCTACAGGGATTTGTATTAGGTTAGGTTGGAATGGAATCGAATTCTGGTAGGGTGGCAAAACTATCTTCTTCCCAAGCACTCGGGCATATTTGCCCTTTAGAAAGTATCAGGATGTAGGTATAAAAATAGGATAGTGGAATGAGAATTTCTCTGCAAACTTTAGAGATCCCCTTTATAAAACTGAGAAGTTTGTCGAGTGATAAAAAATGTGCATCCGCCATTCTCAACATATATGAGCCGAGAATGCGCAATCTTAGTTTAGCGAAAGCTGGACAGGTACCGAGAAAATGCTCTGTGCAGTCGCCAACCTCCGCCAGACAGTAAAGGCATAATGAGCTCTCAATGATACCTATGGTAACCATGATTTATCGCCATGCACTGAAAAAACAACTTACTCAGACTATGGAAAAGTGGGAATGATTCGGCGCTAAAGACATATTTCCATATTTTGATGTACGATTCTTCAAATCAAGGAATAAAAACCACGTTTTAAAGAAAATTGTACATCAAAATATGGAAATATGTCTTTAGCGCCGAATCATTCCCATTTTTCCATAATCTGAGTAATTTTTTTTTTGAGTGTGGGTTGTGTCCTGTAATCCCACAGGTTAGGTTACGTTGGTTAGGAATTACTTAGATCCAAAAGTTTCTTTTGTGACACCACTCGGATCTAAACCTCTACTCAAACCAAAGCGTGAAATCAGCGAATCTTCACATTTTTCTAGGCTACATTTTAAGCAAGTCACCACAAGTCCAACAAAGTAGGACAGATTCCAGAAATATTCACCTCATTACCTAAAGCGCAGAAAATTTACACAATATGTACTAGATGTTTTACGGTTTCAGACAGAACGGACTTGCATGTGGTGAGCGTTACACTCAGACCATTCCGAGAAGAAAAGAAGTGAAGCGGGTGTGCGGTCCTCTTGGAAGTTCGTCGACCATTTCATTGCCTGGTACGTTACGCACTAGTGTAAAAGAAGCTTACCTAGCCATCCAGTAGAGAAATTTGCGGCAACCCTCTACTCTCTCTACTGACGAGTTTTGCAAGTGACAATCCCGATCGCCTTCAGCATAGCCTGATTGTCATAATAGATAACTATTTTATTGTGTCTGAGAAGGTAATCCTTGTTGTTGTTCGTTTTTTTTTTTTTTGACAGAGTAGGATTGCAATGTATTGTGGAATGAATTTCAGGCTCCCTTTTCAAGTTTGATTTTTAAAAGAGAGTTTCAGTCTCAAGTGAGCTACGAAACCGCCTCTCACTTTACCAATCTGCATGTTTAAAAATAAATTAAATATTCCGTCGCGAAAATTAACAAAATTTTTCTAAAAAGAGAGTCTTCATAACTTTCTTGAAAAATAGAAATATGTATTTTCGAAACGAAATGCTTTGGCAACAACCTGTTTCAGTGGTATTTTAGTTGCTTTTCGTATGGGAATCATCTACGAAAACGACTTTTGTCGCAGCTGCAGAGGTGTGCAGGAGATTTAAAGTGTTGAACACTTCATATTCCACTGTCCTGCTCTGACGATGGTCAGGTATTGCTCCTTTCATAGGCACTTCTTCGAGTATCTGGCGGAGCTAGAAAATACAAAGACACTAGATTTTCTGCACTTCCTTAAACAAACAAACCGGGTTAGTTTCAAAGGAATCTAACTTATAATCTAATTTGTATTCATTTTTCCGGAAAGGTTTTTAAGAGTGGTATCACAAAGGGCCAATTTGGCCTAAATATGCCTTCGCTTTACGCTACATTTTTAATTTTAAATGCACATATTTGTTTTAAAAATGTTACATTCTTACAATCTTCTCGCCTAAAGCAAAAACAGAAAACTTAATTTCAAATATAAAAATATCTTATTTACCTACATATTCGTTGTCAACTTGAACTACAAATAAAATGTACAATTCGGTTTAAATTGGTGGTAGTTTTGATTCAGGAGAGTGTGACAATATAAGCGGAGGGGTGGTGGTTACTACCCTTCCAGTTGTCGACACTATTCAAGAAATAAACAACGAGGATGATGAAAAGATGATGCAGCTTCTGAGGGATATGGATATGGTCCATGTATTGCCTTTCCTAAAAGGTAACAATGATTCAAATATTTTTTTTATGTATTATAATACTGTATTGTATCTGATCACGTACTGCAGATTCGCAAATAACTTTTAGCAGCCTTAAATTTTTAAGAGCTGATGGTCTAAAGGAAGCCATCCCGCCCCTCGGTATACGGGTTGAATTTCGGGAGAAGCTATTCAAGTGGTATGTGTAATTAAAAAATTTCTCTTGGTGCAATTGTTTAGTTTATTTTTATATATATAGTTCGGCATAGAGGAGGGATGTTTTTCAATGCCATCTTCTTCAACGCAAAACCGTATTGATTTGCGCAAAGGAAGGTAAGTTTTAGAATGAGAATGATGATTAGGATGAGGATGAGGATCGGGATGAAACGAGGATGAGGATTAGGATCAGGATAGCACTAGGATGAAGATGAGGATTAGAATCAGGATCAGGATGAGGATGAGGATCAGGATGAGATGAGTAGGATGAAATAACAATGCGGATTAGGTTTAGGATCAGGATGAGGATAGCACTAGGATGAGGATGAGGATCAGGATCAGTATGAGATTCAGGATGAGGATCAGGATGAAATGAGGATGAGGATTAGGATTAGGATCAGGATGGGATGAGCAGATGGAGGAGGGTTAGGATTAGGATCAGGATCAGGATAGCACTAGGATGAGGATGAGGATTAGGATCAGGATCAGTATGAGATTCAGGATGAGGATCAGGATGAAATGAGGATGAGGATTAGGATTAGGATCAGGATGGGATGAGCAGATGGAGGAGGGTTAGGATTAGGATCAGGATCAGGATAGCACTAGGATGAGGATCAGGATTAGATTCAGGATGAGGATGAGGATCGAGCTGAAATGAGTAGGATGAAATGAGGATGAGGATTAGGATTAGGATCAGGATCAGGATCAGTATGAGATTCAGGATGAGGATGAGGATCAGGATGAAATGAGGATGAGGATTAGGATTAGGATCAGGATGGGATGAGCAGATGGCTGAGGGTTAGGATTAGGATCAGGATCAGGATAGCACTAGGATGAGGATCAGGATTAGATTCAGGATGAGGATGAGGATCGGGATGAGATGAGTAGGATGAAATAAGGGATATGCAAGAGAAAATCGCTCTTCTTCTTTCTGCCTTTAGCTAATCTCAAACTATTGCATTTTGTTTTGATTTGAAACATGCCGTCGAATGGAAATCGCCTATTCTCTTCTACATGCGGCGACCTCTATTGTTGGGCCATGAGTTGAACAAATATTTCACATTCCATTTGTTTCACAAATCGTGCGTGGAATAACGGCATTTTCCTCATCTGCATACTTCAGTACATGTCAAAGGTTATGAAAAACATTTTCATTCCTATGAAGTCGACACAAAATTAGACACATTGAAAATCGTAAATTTTCTAGTTTTAAAACACAACCATTACATTTATATTCAATTAACAATGACAAAACATATGTAAAACCAAAAGTAATATGAATCTGTTATTTGTATGTACATGTACATATGTATGTGTATGATTTAAGTTTTTTTTTCTAAAAAACTGCATTTGAAAATGTATACGAATAAAATTCTGAACCGGGCTAATAATTTTTGTATGGTTTAATAAAGGTGAATTAATGAAGGGTGGTGAGTATATAAAACAAAAATGTTTCATTATTAAAATGAAAATGAGCATTTTTATTTTAAAAATGCAGAACCTTTATTCAAAATCGTTCATATTTGATTTATATATGAATATTTTTAAATTAAGTACATTTGTTGTTTAAAATAAAAATGATGGTTTTTAAATTAAAAATGAACATAAATGGATTAAAAACGCATAGCTCTTAAAATAAAAATAAACATTTTTAAATTTAAAATGTTTTTATTTGATTTAGGGCCGATTTCATAATCAAATTCTTAAAGCTCCTTTTGTTAAAGGAGCCTTTTAGTTAAAGAGCCATTTAAATGTTCTTTAAAGTGGGAGTGATTTCATAATCATATAAAATTAAAAGGCTCCTTTAACGTCAAATGATTGTCATAAATTTAAAAATATTGAAATTTGACATTTGGTTTTTTCTGAAAATAAAAAAATAAATTTGATTGTGGCTTTATTTATTTATTTTTTTTTTTTTGAAAAAAAAAGAACAAAGAAGCATAATTTGGAAACCCAGTGCAGAAAAAGAGGAAGCGGCCATCCAACCTCAAGAAAGAGGAAGAAGATGGATATTGCATTATATGACTCAACAAACAAAATAGGTCCAACAATTTTAATAAATTTCTGATATTTGATTTTGACAGACGGCAGAAATTAAATTTTTTCTGGCAAAAGGAACCTTTAAATAACTTAAATGTCCGCTTTTGGGTATTTAACTTTAAAGGAACTTTTATCTTCAAAAAGACTTTATGAAATCGATCAGAAAATTAAAGGCTCCTTTAGAGATTAAAGGAACTTTTAATTTGATTATGAAATCGGCCCTTACAATTTTACAATGAACATTTTTAAAATAAAAATGTTCATATTTACATCACTTTTAAATACGTTTTTGTCTATTTTAAGCACGTTTTCGTTGATTTTATAATGTTTTTTCTCTGAGTGTAGGAGCAAAAGTAGTGTCAGCAGTGGAGTCCCATGTGGGAACCTATTAAGTGTGATCCAACTTCCAAAGATAACTGCAGCTTATCGAACTATCAACAATCAAAAAAGAGCCAAATAGCTACACAGCTCTACAATCTAACTTGAGTAACGCTTCACAAAAAAAATTTCCACACTCGGGAAGGTTGAAGGTATAATTTTTAATCATAATGAAAAGGTGTGCTAGCTACCTCCCGTAAAAACTGGGATGGGCTTTTGGACTTATGTATGTATGTCTTTTGGTATTATCGCTATTTGGATTCCTTTCTTTGCGGTTTATTGGTGTCACTAAATTATGCGCTATGAGAAAATAAATTTGCTCAAAAAAAAAAAATTATGCACAATCATCCCCAGAAAAAAACACAACATAATTTGCTACTGGCTCATTTGGCGTAATCGGCGAGACTAACTATTTCAAATTCAATTTTTTCTCGTTTCGTTTTTATACTCAGCTGTACTAGTACACAGAGTATTATAGTTTTAATCACATAACGGTGGATTGTAACAGAATGAAATAATCGAGATAGATATAGACTTATATATATCAAAATGATCAGGGTGAAAAGAGAAATCGATTGAGCCATGTCCGTCCGTCCGTCCGTCCGTCCGTCCGTCCGTCCGTCCGTCCGTCTGTCCGTCCGTCCGTCCGTCCGTCCGTCTGTAAACACTCTAACTCGCGCAAAAATTGAGATATTTTGATGAAATTTGGAACGCAAGTTGGTATCGAGACTGGGACGGTTGGTATTGAAAATGGGCGAAATCGGACCATGACCACGCCCACTTTTCCTATATAGAAAAAATCGGAAATTTGGTATCTCAGCCACTAATATAGCTAGAGTTTTAAAATTTTACCCACGTATTGAGCTCGGGCCCTTATGAAGAAATTTGATGAAGTTTTGGAAAATGGGCGGTGCCACGCCCACTTATTAAGGGTCAAACATTGAAAGTTTTATATGTCATAACTCAGAAACCGTTGAAGATATATCGATGAAATTTGGTACGCGTAATTTGCTTACATAGACAAATGTTTTGACGAAAAATTATCAAAATCGGTTTACGGCCACGCCCACTTTTATATATGTGTATTATAAAGTGACCTAATAAAACCATTTTAAGCGATATCTCTGTCAAATATAAAGATCTATCATTGAAATTTTGTCGCATGAGTCCAACTATGGACATAAAACAAAAACCACAAAAATTTTGGAATATGGGCGGTGCCACGCCCACTTATTAAGGGGCAGACATTGAAAGTTTTATGAGTCATAACTCAGAAACCGTTGAAGATATATCGGTGAAATTCGGTACGCGTAATATAATTACTTAGTCAAATGTTTTGGCGAAAAATTATCAAAATCGGTTGACGGCCACGCCCACTTTTATATATAGGAAATATAAGGGGGCCTAATAAAAACATTTTAAGCGATATCTCTGTCAAATATAAAGATCAATCACTGAGATTTTGTGGCAGGAGTCCAACTATGGACATAAAACAAAAACTACAAAAATTTTGGAAAATGGGCGGTGCCACGCCCACTTATTAAGGAGCGAATATTGAAAGTTTAATAAGCCATAACTCAGAAACCGTTAAAGATATATCGATGAAATCTGGTACGCGTGATATATTTACTTAGCCAAATGTGTGGACGAAAAATTACCAAAATCGGTTGACGACCGCGCCCACTTTTATATATGTGTATTATAAAGTGACCTAATAAAACCATTTTAAGCGATATCTATGTGAAATATAAAGATAATTCATTGAAATTTTGTGACATGAGTTTTACAATAGACCGGAAACAAAAAATAAAAAAGTTTGGAAAATGGGCGTGGCACCGCCTCTTTTTAGACAAAGGGATATATGAGATTTCTTAGCCTTTAACTCGACAAATAATTGAGATATTATGACGAAACTTGGTTTATACACTTTTATAACATGTGTTAATAGACACGCAAAAATGTATTGAAATCGGTTTATGACCACGCCTACTTTTTAACAAAGATATTTCTGGAACACCCTTTTGGAATTTGTAACGTGAAGTCTTTGTAACTAAAAGTCATAGAGGGATGAAATTTTGCACTAACAATAATATTTGTATGCTTATTTGGATGATTGATATAAATTTTGAAAATGGGCGTGGCTGCGCCCTGTTTATGCAGCACTCGTTTCATATAAAATACACCCTATATCGAACAAACGCAAACAAACAATGAAAGCATACAGCTGAGTATCTAATGTTCGATTGCACTCGAACTTAGGCTTCCTTACTTGTTTTGTTTGGTTTTTCTTCGCGCATTTGTTTCGTTTTTATACTCAGCTGTACTAGTACACAGAGTATTATAGTTTTAATCACATAACGGTGGATTGTAACAGAATGAAATAATCGAGACAGATGTAGACTTATATATATCAAAATGATCAGGGTGAAAAGAGAAATCGATTGAGCCATGTCCGTCCGTCCGTCTGTCCGTCCGTCTGTCCGTCTGTAAATACTCTAACTCGCGCAAAAATTGAGATATTTTGATGAAATTTGAAATGCAAGTTGGTATCGAGACTGGGACGGTTGGTATTGAAAATGGGCGAAATCGGACCATGACCACGCCCACTTTTCCTATATAGAAAAAATCGGAAATTTGGTATCTCAGTCACTAATATAGCTGGAGCGATGAAATTTTACCCACGTGTTGAACTCACGCCCCTAGGAAGAAATTTGATGAAATTTTGGAAAATGGGCGGTGCCACGCCCACTTATTAAGGGTCAAACATTGAAAGTTTTATATGTCATAACTCAGAAACCGTTGAAGATATAGCGATGAAATTTGGTATGCCTGATGTACTTATTTAGACAAATGTTTTGACGGAAAATTGTGAAAATCGGTTGACGGCCACGCCCACTTTTATATATGGGTCTTATAAAGTGACCTAATAAAAACATTTTAAGCGATATTTCTGTCAAATATAAAGATATATCATTAAAATTTTATGGCAGGAGTCTAACTACGGACATAAAACAAAAATCACAAAAATTTTGGAAAATGGGCGTGGCACCGCCTCTTTTTAGAAGCTGGAATATACGAGATTTCTGAGCCCATAACTCGACAAATAATTGATATATAATGATGAAACTTGGTGTGTACACTTTTATTACTTGTGGTAATACATGTTGAAAATTTTAGCCAAATCGGTTGACGACCACGCCCACTTTTATATATGGGAACTATAAAGGGGCCTAATGAAAACATTTTAAGCGATATTTTTGTCAAATATAAAGATAATTCATTGAAATTTTGTGGCATGAGTTCTACAATAGATCGGAAACAAAAAATAGAAAAATTTCGGAAAATGGGCGTGGCACCGCCTCTTTTCAGACAAAGGAATCAACGAGATTTCGGAGCCCATAGCTCCACAAATAATTGAGATATTATGACGAAACTTGGTTTATACACTTTTATAACTTGTGTTAATAGACACGCAAAAATTTATTGAAATCGGTTTATGACCACGCCTACTTTTTAACAAAGATATTTCTGGAACACCCTTTGGGAATTTGTAACGTGGCATCTTTGTAACTAGAAGTCATAAAGGAATGAAATTTTGTACAAAGAATAATATTCATATGCTTAGTTGGATGGCTGATAGAAATTTTGAAAATGGGCGTGGCTGCGCCCACTTTATGCGGCACTCGATTCATATAAAATACACCGTGTTTCCATCAAACGCAAACAAACAATGAAAGCATACAGCTGAGTATCTAATGTTCGATTCCACTCGAACTTAGGCTTCCTTACTTGTTTTTTTACATTTTTCTTCTCCTATTTTTTTTTGTTGCATTTTTCTTCTCCTATTTTTTCGTTTTTTAGCGTATTTTTTTAGCGATTCCGCGAAAGTGACAAACTAATTTGCGGTGCTGCAGCTCGCACGAATCAGTACTCCAGCCACCAGCACCACCACTACCACTACCAAACAATCAATTAGCAAACACCCTGCAGCGAAATCAACTAGTTGTAAACTAATTGACAACTAGTTGGCCATACAGCTCAACTAGTCAGCCATCTATCTTTTTTTCATATTAGCAACTGGTATTTTTAACACGGTGATGACCTGGGAAATGGCAATTGTCAGTATCCACACCAGAGTCATACCACTTGACTGACTAGTCAGTATCCACACCAGAGTCATACCACTTGACTGACTAGTCAGTATCCACACCAGAGTCATACCACTTGACTGACTAGTCAGTATACACACCAGCATCATACCAATTTGCTGACTAGTCAGTGTAGATATCAGAACTATACCAGTTGACTGACTAGTTTTACATGATACTCCAATGAAAATAAAAATTGCAAAATAAAGTTTCTAATACATTTATTTAGTTATTAGAATATGATATTTAAATTAAAGAATTCAGGCACATTAGATTGTGATCTTGCATATTAAATATTTAGGAAAATTAACATTAACATTGTGAATAAGTAACACGCTGACCATTCTAAGCTTGACATTTATATTGATGATTTTCTGACTTTATACAAACATATCGTGTACTTTTTTCTATGGCTGAAGTAGTATCTAATGTACACGGCTACATTAACATCTCAAACTATGTTATATTTGTGGCATTCACCTGATTTAATGATCTACCAATTTGCAACCAACTAAATCTACAAGGGGCCTACTACGCAGGGTTCGAATACTACAACAACAATAAAGAAATTGCTTTACTTTTACTGCATACATGTTCATTGCAACCTCCAGAAACCCCGGATACATTCGTTTTTAATTTAAAACGCTTTTTTTGGCAAAACTTCTTGTTTCATAACTAATCTCAATTTGTCCCCTATGAATCTAGTTGGGCAACTCCCATAATTTATCTAGTCAGTTAACTGGTAGGTTGGCTGACTAGTTTGGACTTTCGCTGCAGGGCATATTTGTTTGGTGTGTTTGTGGAAAGTGTTTATTTGCACATATGAACAAACATGATTTAGCCGTTGTTCTGCAGGAATGCAGGATTTGCTTGCTTGTTTCATATACCTATTCGCACATCATTCGTTCTTCGATTTTTTTTTTTTTTTTGAACTTTAAATGTTAGAAATTGCCATTTGTTGTTGTTGTTTTGCTTTCACTCGCTTCATTTTTCTCCGCTCTTTTTTCTCCACGGAATGCTGAAATTGTTTCCTTTCATTTTCCTCTTTTTTGCTGTACCAATGAAGGCCATTTGAAAGCTAACCTTTACGCTTTGCTCAGTGAGATTTTTATGAAAAGCAATGCAAGTAAGGTTTGTATTTTTTAATAATGAACGAACGAATCGGAATAACTGGTTACTTTTTTAGGACCTGCAAATTTGTTTAAGTTAGTTAGTCCCTTTAGCATTAGCGCTTCTTAATTACCGCCTACCGGGGCCGGGTGTCCACAGGAGTTCGGCGCCCTTATAATCTAAGATTTCGTAATCAATCCTGGAACGAACCGCTCCTCAATTGGTATATTGTTAGCTACGTAATTCGAGCTTGATTCTAATTCGTCACAATGGAAAATGGACATCGAAAAGGGTATTAAGAGAGTATTCACAGTTACGTGTTCATCCTCCAACTTCCCTCATAATAAGTCCATGGACTGTCGGCTCCCTAGATAGAGCTTTCCTCAACCCTGTAGTCTCTGTGGAGCTTCCACAAAATTTCTTCACAAAATTTCCTCCAATCAAATCTTTAGCTCTACAGCAGACATAGGCAGGCTATAGCAATTTTGTGCGGAGTCGATTCACATATACATGCAAACCAATTTAGCGGAAATCACTCTGTGCTTTCCGACACAATCTCTCTGAAAACTTTGCCGACCATTACTCTGCAGATTTCCCTTTTATAAATTTTTAACATATCCCTGCACTCATTCCAGCATTCATCGCAGTCAGCGACTTTTGCCAGCTTAAAATATTCCCAAGCATGACTTCTAAGGATGCCCAACTCTGCACTCCACTATGGTGGCTTCGTTTTGCCACTGAATCTGCTAAGTGGGCAGTGCTTTTTGTAGGCTTATATTAAGATATTTGTTAAGGCATTGTTGAATTTATTCAAGTCGTCTATATTGATAATATCTTCGGCTTGTCGAAGCATATAAAAATGAATGACTTTCCAGTAATGCTTGGTGATACTTTCTGTCAACTTTTCTATTATTTTTCCGATCTTTATTGGTCAGAAATTAAAGCGATTTCGCACTTTCTTCTTATCGACGAATTCAATTGATACCTAGCAGATAAAAGTGGCAGTTTTGCTGCTTAGAAAAACTCAGATGGTTTCCATAAATGGATATGACACTTTTTAAATAATTATAAAATATATCACTATACTCGTAGTATAATGAAGTAACTTTAAATCTTAGCATATTTTAGCGCATATTTTACTCACTTCAAGTATGTCAGCCATTTCATTTCGTTTGTACATAACAAAAATGCAAGTAAATACATTAAAAATTAACAAAATTTCGCTGAGCAAAAGAAACAAAAAAGATTAGATATTGATTACACGCAGCAAAAAGTTGTGCTTTCAACCGGCAACGCGATCAAACCAACACTGATCAACAATTGAGAATTTAAAAGTTTCATAATCGTTTTGAAACTTGTATGCTTCTTCTTCTTCGCCATAGATTTCTAACAATAGATAACAAAAAGACAACAAAAAAAACCAGTTTCACAATTTTCATAAATATCTAGGCATTGTTTGTGCTGGATCTACATATCTGATCATTATGATCCCCAAAAAATAGAAACTAGAAAAATTGTATTTTGTTTTTGGTACATTCAAAGGTTTTTCTATACGCAATAAGGCGCTGTGCTATGAGTATCATCATCGTTATCATCAACAACATCACCCCAATCACCCTGCAGCCGCCACTTTTGGTTACCTTTAGTTACCTTTTTGGCTTGGCAATCAAATGAGGCGAAGATGCGCGTAGCGGAATTTGTTGTATAGCAGCACGTCAAAGGGGTGAGTTTTTTTTTTTTTTTTTTGTTTTTTTTTTTTTTTTGTGCAAGAAAGCAGAAAAAACTCTAAGAATAGACAAGTTGAATTTAGAAAAATAGTTTTGTATCTAAGAAAGATTGCTTGACCATGGGAACCAAAACTAAACGAACTGGTTTGCCCGGTAGCAAGAGAAAATTTGCTGTAAACTTCAAGGAAACGCAAACCAAAGCAAGTTTAACGGAATTTATTACACAGCAGATGCTAATAGTTCTGTAAATGTCATTTACTACCAAAGAAAATATAGCAATAAAAAAATGTCAAATCGCTAGTTAAAGGTTAAACAAAAAAAAGTCAAAATATTTTTTTAAATCAAAGCATTTTTTCTAAATCAACTTTGAACTCTTTAAAAAAAAATAAACACCGCTTAATAACCGCGTCAGCAACCCCAAATAAAACCGCTTTGTTAACGATTTGGGCCACTTTGTGGTATGTACAAGTATGTATGAGCTGTGGCAGCGAGTGTCTGCTTGTGTCATGTTGGCAAAGGTCAACGGCACGCGGTCAACAGGTAAAATGCTGTCCCATTTCGGTATGACTGTCATTAAGAAAGGGATTGGGAGATTACTTGTATTTTTTATTTTTATTTTTTTTTTTTTGAAGCGTGTTAAACACGCGCTCTTTATTATGCTAAATATCTAGATATTGTCCTATTTAGGGATGAAAGCGCGCCGGTATTTAATGGGTTAGCGAAAAAAAGGTAACCAAAGGAATTTGTGAAATACCGAAATACCGCGTGAAGGAAGATATATACATATGTACCTATGTATGTATGTCAGCGGGACATAGAAATTTGCTTGTGCGGCAGAGTTTTTCTACGAGTACTACTTTTTTGTTTGTGAATATTTGTATTGACTTTTATTATTTTTTGGTATTTTTTGGTATTTTTTTTTTGGTATTTTTTTGAAATTTTTTTGGTGTTTCGCTTGCAACAAGTTTATCATATTTCTAAGCTTTGAAAAGCAATCAAAATGTTCGCACTACAATCACATAGAAAGTGATCTAATTCACGAACAATCTAATCAACCCTTTTAAGTACAATTATCTATGCAGAACTGCAACTAAATGTATACATACATAATTTGTTGTAACTGCTTCATTCACTAATTTACTACCATAGAACAACATTAGTTAATATTATATAGCAAATTCATACATATAAAAAAATATATAACAATTCATATGAAGTGTATTACGAGTTGTTATTATTAAAAAGCAAATTTTCTACTAAATTACTTTGCTTAATATAAATTAGAATATATTAAATATAGAAATTGTATACTCTCTTTTAGAAATAGACATACAAGTTTTGAAGCTTTCAGCTGTCATTATCAGCAATATTCACGCATTTCTAGATGAACTCAATGTACATAAAGGCAAAGGAATCTACGTCGGTACCCGCTATACAAAAATATGCAGCGGTAAACATGCTTGAAGGTATAAAATACCCAGTGAACACAGTCTCTAAAGTTAGAGACTATATTAAATAACTAATGTAATACTCTAACTATTCTCTAATCGAGAGCGAAAGAGAGAGCAAAATTTCAATGATAATAAAATATATGCCTAAATCAGTTGAAAGTACACTTTTGCAAATTCTCATTAGAATCTCATTAAAGAACAACATTAGATTTCGATTAGAGTATTATAATTATCTTGATTACAGAATTATGGACATACATACAGACATACTTATGCCAATTTTCGTTTGAGAAGGTTATAATTCTCAACTGCTTCCAGAGTCGTTCTCTTATACATAGCATTGACAGACGGCAGCGATAATACGGAATATCTAGCTAATTTGGAGTTATTTTGAGAATTAATTGGAAGTAATCCGGAATATCTCTTGAGTTAGTTCTCAAAATTTTAGGGGATTAAGGCATTTTGTAATGACATCTCTGGCGAAAAATCTCTATTGTGAATGAAAGTGAAGAAAAAGAAGAATCCAAAGCAGATCTAGGAAGGTAGGTGTTCAATGTATTTTGTTGAGATCTGAATTGGGACTCGCCGATTCCTATTGAGCCGAGATGTGAATTCTCTTTGATTTTGACATTATGCTCTATGTAAATAAAAAAAAAGTAGTTTCTGAATTCGCCTATGCGCCTAGCTAGATCCGCCTTGAGCACAGCGTTGAAACATTTTACATTTATTTTCGCATAGCTGGCGATCAACGTAACGCTACACGATAAACGGCAACGTAAGTTTCATAATACCAAAATCAGTCGATAACGTCTTCACGGCTATCCTTCGTGAAAGAGAATGAGGCTGAAAGTGTTGCGGTAATGGGATTATCGCTGCCGCCTGTCAACCCTATCAGACATTTAAGAAAGACGCTTGCGCTCGAGTTATTCTCTAATCGATATCTAAGCTCAGTGTTTATTGTGATATAGGTAGATATGTACATATATTCATGCATAAACTATGTATATGGTTCCTAGGAAAATTAGAAATCTAGTAAAAGTTTACATTTTAATCAGTATTATGCACGTCATAAACTAAAATGGATGGTCGTCCAGAAGGCGTATGCATACATACATAAATGCATACAAACATACATAAGTGTTGCATAATAACACTGTGTAACAAAATTTTTGGGCATAGCGTCCGTCCATAATCTAAAGTGTATATGAAAGGTCTGGAGCCGTGTGGAAGACGCACCCTCACTTTAAAGTGATCAAAATTTAATCCATAAGTTATGTATACGATTTCGGTACATACAATTAGGGATGGCAAAAAAAAATTAATAATCGATTAACCGTTTTTTAGGTTAATCGAAAGGGTTCGATTATTAATCGCGAATAATCGTAGGGAACTAACCGATTATAACCGTTTTTCGATTAAAATTATTGATAAATTAATACGTAGTACCCCAAGAGGACAAACAAGCTAATTTTTATACATACTATGTATGTGTGTTCGTTTTTATTATAATAATAAAAAATCGTAATTTCAGCGAAAAAATCGTCAATACTAAAAACACGTTATAAACAAAAAAGTGTCGGCTTTCCACTAAGAAAGCGCACCACGAAAAAAAAATTACTTTTTCAGGGGCTCTCAGATATCTCAAAACTGAAATCAAAATTTGCAGGAAGTTTACAGTTTACGAGATAATTGTCGTTAAGGTTGGATGGGTCCATAGATATTATATTATTTATGTTGGCTGAGGATTATTTTTTTTAAAGCGCGGCTGAAGGCCGCCAACGCAAAATATTGTTCTACACACATACATATATGCATTTGCTCATTTTAATACGTGCTTTTATCTCGGAAATAGATCGTAGTTTTTGTGTTTTGTTTGGTAAATTTTAAAATCTTAACAACAAATATCTTGTAAACTACAAGCCTCCGGCAATTTTTGATTTCAGTTCCAAGTCCTGTGAGAGCCCCCCTGAAAAAGTCATTTATTTCGGGGCGTTGTTCCTTAATGGAAAATTTTCCCAAAAACAATTTTAAGGAGGTACGAATTCATACAAATTCGTATATAAATGAAATCATATTTAAAAAAGCTGTGCACATTTATCTGCACATTGCGCTTACTTAAATAACATCATCAATCATTCATTAATACTAACATTTTGCCTTGAAAAATAATTTACAAAATATAAGGATTTATTTCATGAAGATAACCATTTAATTATTGTACTGAGATGGTTTAAATTTTTAATAATGCTACTTTCCTTAAAAAAAAATATATAATAAACGAAAAAATCGTCATTTATTGAGAAAAATCGTCAAATCATTGCTTGGAAAAATCGTCAAAATGACGATAAAATCGTCAATTCGGCAACGCTGGCTGGAGGAAACGTATATTGCGGTTTTTTGGATATACTCACAAAACCGTATGTAACTGAATTCGGACTCGAATGAAAAGGCGGTAATTCTCGATTATTTCCTTTCGATTATTTTAGACTTTAGAGGAAAAAGGTTAATCGAAAGAATAATAAAAAGGAAAAAACCGATACATTTTAACCGTTAACCGAAAGAAATTAACCGATTATAATAGTTTTTCCGGTTATAGTTGCCATCCCTACATACAATCAACGATAAAATTATACCGAATTTGTATCTAAGTAGGGTTTTTTTGTTTACAAAATTTAACTCAATAGCTAAATCTATGGAAATTTATACCTAAATTTTTTACCGAGATTGTATCTAATTTCGGTACCTTCGTTCACTTTTTAAATTATTTAACTTAAACCTTACATCAGTTACAATTTATAGCTAAATCTATAGAAATGTATACCTAAAATTTTTACCGAAGTTGTATCTAATTTCGGTATAAATGGGAGATAGATTTCTAAGTTATCATTTTCTATAGCACATTGTATCAAAACGTAAATAAATTATAAATTTGTACCTTAAATTTCTACCGAAATTGGATTTAATTGTGGTACAGATTGTTAGTCGTTTCTTTAAATTATTTGATTTAAATGACTAAAATTTATACCTAAATTGTATGCCAAGATTGTATCTAATTTCGGTACTAATTATTAAGTTATAATTTTCTATAACACTTGGGATCAAATTTTAAATCAATTAAAAATTTTATCTAAAGTTTATACCGAAATTGTATCTAATTGTGGTAAAAATAAGAGGTAGATTTCCAAGTTGTTATTTTCTATAATATTTGAATCCAACATTTAATAAATTAAAATTTGTACCTGAATCTATACCCAAATTGTCTGTCTATACCTTTCTAGGTTAGAGGTTGTGAGTCTTTTCTTTGAATAATTTGATTTAAATGACTGAAATTTATACATAAAATGTCTGGCAAGATTGTATCTATGCTCGATAATGATATAAGGTAGTTTTTTCGGCATATTTTAAGTCATATAACTCAAATCTTATATGTAACTGTTAAAATTTATAACTACAACATTAACGTAAATAGTATCTAATTTTGGTGCACATGAGATTTAGTTCATTTTCTATAAAACTTTGAATCAAACGGTAAATCAATTAAAAGTTTTACCTAAAATATATACCGAAATTGTATCTAATTATAGTACAGATCCGGAATACAGTTTTTAGTGTCGTTTCTTTTTAAATTTTGCTTTAAATTGAATAAAATATATACCGTAATTGTACCTAATTTCGTTGGAACTTTTTTACTTGAAATTGCAGCTATTTTCGGTACGGAAATTATTGTCTATATTTTGAGTAAGCGAGATTGCAAAGAAATTTTTGATTTCGTGTTTAGGTACCTCTCCCTTCTCAGCATTTCTAGAAATATACAAAGAAAATAATAATAATTGCTGCACAGTGTAATATAAGGTAACACATACATATGAGCACAAGGCACTCGCACAAAAAATGCTTCTGGCTGTCGGAGCCACAATTTTGTTCTCACTTTATATAAAAGTTATAGAATAATAATTATTTTGTAAATGAAGATGAAGTTTTTTCTTAAAATATCAAAAACAAAAAGCAACAAAAGCAAAAAAAAAAAAGCAAATAAAAAACAAAAAACAACAAAAAAGTTATCAAAAACATCCTTTATGCCCGTCGCTTTTACGTTTTGCAGAGCAGAAACTAAATTCTGTGTGTGGTAAATTTCACAAACTATGATGATGCAATATTTTGCGAAAAAATAGAGAATTTGAATGCGAAATAACTAACAATAACAACAAGTAAATAATAACAAAAACAGCAACAATAACATTGGTCATGTAGGGTAAGGTACTAAGTAAGCAAAGCAAGCTAACAAAGTTGCTAGGTACTACCTAAAACCTTTTGAGGAGGTCAGCGGCACTGGCTCGGCAGTGGGCATTTTCAATGAAAAACTTTGCTTGCGCTATTCAGGCATTTCTTTTTTGGGCGGTAAAGAGATATGTTTGTGGATGCAAACAAAGTAAGTGAGGCAGAAGGGAATGTGTTTTCTACTTAACTAGAAAAGTTTCTCCTTTCGTAGAATATATTCTATATGTGCTAAATACATGCATTGCTAGCTGAGCAAGTAAACCCTCCAAAAAATCTACGCCTTTTTTAAGGAAGATTTAAGGGCATACGAAATAATGCCTGAAAATTATAAGCGAACAAAAGTTGTATGGGCAAAGGCTTAAAATAAAATTGATTTTCCTTTGTTGATATCATCAGGCTATAAGGACTACTCTCTCTCGCACACCCTCTCTCTCTCTCTCTCTCTCTGAGAGTATTTTGTACTCTCTTTTCCCATGTTTGTTCATTAAACACAAATCCCTCTCTCTCTATTTAAGATATGTATGTATGAGAGCATAACAGAAAGTTAAGTATTAAAACGTTTGGAACAGAGAGAATGAGAGCATAGCAGCAAGCAGCGTTGCCAGCGTATTCCAGTTCAACAGCTTAAGCTTCAACAGTAAGCCTAATCTTTTTGCTGGGGATCTATACCGCAGCACAAAAGTTTCTAACTAACCCTGCAGGGAACTCAATAACTAGTGAGCAAAATTTCTAGTTCAGAACTAGCGAAAAGATGTCAAAGGGGAACTAGATCAATTGTAGTTAGACCCTCACCAGTTAAGAAGGAGTGAATTGAGTGACCATTATAAGACACACTTTGATTTGTATGCAATTTCGAAGTGACAAAAATTCTATGAAAATTTTTCGTTCGTTCAACTGCCGTCGGCTTTGAATATTTCTGCAATTTTCAGATGTTTAATGAAGCATTTTATATAAAGAGTTTTCTATTTGCATCTCGCATGAAATGAAATGTTCCCCTAATTATCCTTTTCGATCCCTCAGGCTTATTTTTAATTTTTTTATTTAATTACTTTTTAAAAATTATTGTAAATTTTTATTAAATAAAGAAATAAAAAAAATATTAGTTAAAAAAAATTTAAAAAAAAAAATTATCATCCACCTTGACACCAACAGGATTCAAACCAGCGCCCCTCAGATCGAAAGGCACATGCGTTAGCCAGTCGGCTATCGCGCCACTTGCATAAAGTGTGTCAAAGGCTGCAATTAAGCGGCAGATGTAAAACTGTAGAATTTGTAGGTACTTATAGCTAGTACAGAACTATCGAAATTGTGCCAATAAACGAACTAGTGTAAACTGTAGAATTTAGTACTAGTTCGAAACTATCGAAAATGTAGTGCAGAGAGGGACAATTGACACCGCCTAGGACATCGCCGTGTTAAATTCGCCAGTTGATAACATGCAAAAGAGATTTAGCTCGCACTAGTAGTGTCGAAAAATGCACTAGAAGCGACCTAGTACGGAACTAGAGATTTTCCCTACAGGGTAATGGCAAATAAAAATAATGTATACATATATAAAATTTACTTACATTCACATACATATATGTGTGTGTTTGTGTATGAAAAACGCCTCGCTGCCATAAACGTTGTCCTACTAATAACAAAAAAGGCGCCATCATGGGCTGTAGAACAAACTGAAAAGAACTTTTAATTTTTCAAAAAAAAGAGGTAGAGACTAACCTGGACCTGCTTTTAGTATTACAAAAAAAGACCTAGAGACTAAACAGGACTTGCTGTCGCTGGCGAGGGTAAAGGAAAGCAATTCTTTTTAGCTCTAAAGTGTCTATCAAACTGTACGGCAATTTTAGGGTTAATCTATATGGGGCTGTATGATTCCAACTCAGCACGAAATATAAAAACTTTCGAATATTTTTGCTTTCGCAGCTCTAAACTTTCCTAATATTCATTCGACAATTTGCAACACTTTTCTTTGTAGAAAAAAAATCTTAAAGAACTCTTCAAATTCAAATCGCACGAAAGCACAATATTTTTATGAAAATAGAGAAATTAAAATTATACGATAACTAATTTTATCTAATATTCTAACCCATTATCTCCCTCAGAAGGGTGTGCATTTGCAATTAGTCCTCTCATTGGAATTCGAGTATCGCATGATACCCTTATTAGACGCCATACTGTGCGCCACTGAGTGGTATAACTTAACCCCCTCTATAACTAACTTTGCTTCTAACTCCTTGCAGCGGTTGCAGCTATACATTTTTGCATTTTACATAAAGTGCTCTCCATTGTGCACTTTAGTGCAAAGAAAAAGTTTTATTTTGCTCACAAAAGAGCCCCTTTTTATCGTAATTATGTATGTATGAAACTTTCGTTGCAGATAGAGCGCGGACGGCAACTGCGAAAAAGAAGTTATATTGCATATGCAAATACATGCTTAAATTTCTTATATTTTTTTATGCGCACATTATTTGTAATATTTTCGCAAAATAAAAACACAAAATAAACTGACAAAAGGTTTAATGAATCATTTTGTACCGTTTCGTAAAAAGACCTTCAATACCCATAAAATTTCAATTTACTGAGAACGAACTAATAAGAAACCTAAGCTCTTCAATGCTCATTTTAAGTATATTGTAAAATTCACTCGAAATGGGTTTGAAAAATGAAATGAGAAGCAAAACCTCGGTTGCTGCCTAGGTAATGGACCTCGATCTCTCATCCCCGATGCTTGTTCCTGGTGCTTGCGCCTGGCAGACTGCGGGGAGGGGAGGTCGCGGAGGTCTAGAAATTGCTGTTGTCCGGTCGAGTAGGTCCCCTAAAAGCGTGAGCCAGGAGGAAGGTGCGAGACGGCCTCAGTCATGGTTAGAGGTACATGGTGAAAGGCATAAAACGAATTTATGTTGTCGAGATGGAGGATAAACAGGATAAAGAAGCACAACAACAACAACAACATATCGAAAAGGCCCCTCATTACAAGGAGTTCGATAGGTGTCTTTCTTGATATTTCGCGTGCCTTTAGTAACGTCTCTGCTGCGGCGCTGTTGAAGGGGCTCGAATGAAGCGGAATACCCCCAATAATTTCGAGCTGGATCGAGGAACTTTGGAGTTGTCGACGATGTAAAGGAGGGCTCTGCTGCGGCGCTGTTGGAGAGGCTCGAATGAATCGGAATGCCCCCAATAATTCCGAGCTGGATCGAGGACCTTTGGAGTTGTCGGGCGATGACGGGTGGGTGGGGCCTTTCGACGATGTCAGGGAGGGCACATTGGGGCACCCCACACGGCGGAGTAAACTCACCGCAGTTGTAGAATCTAGTTGTCAACAAAATGCTCTTCAGAAATACACAAAATACTCCTCGGAAAATACGCAAAATTCTGAAGCTTGCGAAGTTCTGCATTCCAAGTTTAGTATAACGCCTCCAATGTGATGTTGGTAACACTAAGGGCCATATGTGATCTATGTGAGGGATCACTATATCCGGCCAACCTAACCTAATAAAACTATAGGAAAAAATTACTATCTCATTGAAATTTCTTATCGCAAATGGGTTTTATATAGTTTAGTTTCAGTTTTGTTGAAAAATGGACCAGTTTTCAAAGAGAATACAAACTTATTTCCACACTCATTTTAGAAGGTGAGACGCTCTACTAGACTCTCATCTTTCCAGTCCTCATGTACCTATGGCGCAGAAGCAAATGCGATGAAAAAACAGAAGAGATGGCATTTGGGGGTCTGGAGAGAAAATTTCTTCGGAAGATTTTTGGACCTTTGCGCGTTTAATGAAACTATTTTCACCAATTTTTTGGCAATGATTTGAAACCCGCAGTAAAGTTTGCTACAAAAAAAAAAAGAAAAAAAATACTAATATGAGTATCAAATCACTCCTTGTCTCAGCGGCATCTACTTATCCAACTACATGAAACAAAACCAACAAATGCCATGCAAGTTTTCTGCTCTATGCGCTACCAAATCTGGCAGTGGTAAACCATATTCATATTTGAAATTGGTAAGGGAAGCGAGATACATACATACATGCTTACATACTTGCATATGTACATACATTTAGCTCATCTGTATCGAAATTATTTCCCTGTAAAAAAGTGTGCGACGAGTCTCTAAAAAGATTTGTCCGGGAGCGCTCTCTTTCGGGTACAATTAGTCTACAATTGTTCCCAATTGTACCCGAACGGGTACATATGTATACTAATTGTAGACGAATTGTACCCGAAAGGGTATCAAACGGGTACAATTAGTCGCACAAATGGATGTGTCGCATTTGCTACCTGTTCGGGTACAAAACGGGTACAATTGTGCGCTTTTGCTACCCGTTCGGGTACAAATTGGGTACAATTAGTCTCTTCATAGGACATGCTCAAACAAAAGAGAACACTTCAACCCATATAAAGAGATACAAATGGGTAGTAATCGCATGCTCCCTTGCGAGTTGTCCCGGATGTATCCCGGAGTGATCGCATTGTTTGCAGGGTTGTTCATCAAGCAGCTTTCTACATACATACATACACATATGCAACAGAATGACCAATAGTTAGCCACCGAAATGCGGAGCTGTGCAACATATGAATGCGGTTTGTAATATTTTTGCGGTTCACTCATTTTCAAACATCAAACAAACTATGCAGGGGTACTAGTACTTCTACTATCTGGCAGCACTCTCGTTTCCTAAAATAAGTAAGCAGCGATTTGTGAAGTTATAATGAAAGCTGCTGCTGCTGCTGGTGCTCTGCGACTGCCGGATTTGGAGGGAACAATAAAGCCAAAGAGGGAGCATAATGAATAGTATTTATAGAACTTTGACTGAGCTCGTGCATTTATTATGAAAATATGTACAAAAAAAAAATTAGAGAGATTTAAATTTACCAAAAAAAAAAAAGAAATTAAATACTAGTTTTCACTGACCACAAGCAGCGCAGCGGCGGTTAAAACTTTTGCGTTCGTAGCTAAGAGATAATTACTTGGCTCGGGCACAAAACATTGGAAATGGGAAAGGTTGGGTAGAATGGTAGTCTTCGTCTAAGTATTCAAAGACATAAATCAGAGGCATGAGCCTGCATCCACTTACATACATACATATATATTTACTTGCATATAATTAATTTTTTTAATAGACTACCCACATAAAACTTTTGAAATATAAGTCTTTTAAGCAAAATATTTTCCATTGCTTTGTTGATTGCTGCGCTGCTTCTGTAAATGTAATGGATTTATGTGTGATTTTTTACTTGAATGAAATAGGAAATAAATGCCTTTTTAATCAGCGACATTGAGTGAAGTTTAGGCTACGATAGCTGAGATCCAGCGATCCCTCACATAGACCACATATGGTTCCTAGTGCTGCCAAGTCCACGAAAGTTTCAATATATTGTGTATTTTCGATCCATATTGAATTCTAGGCACAAGAAGTATGCAGAATCGAAGAAGCTGAGGCGAAGTTTGCCAAAAGCTGGAAATTGACAGTGAAGGTGTTCCAGAGTGCCGACAGTATCGGGGTCGTTGCTTGCTGTGCACGCCTGGCTCTGCACCAGTCCCATTTTGATTGCATGAGATGGTATGCCCACCGCCAGTCTGCAGTATGCTCTAGGAAATGCGAGTAGGTAGTTTGTGCGGTGTGGCGATCTTGCAGGATGACAGGGTTTTCCACTGAGAATCGCTTTTGCGTATCAGTGCTTGATCTATTTCAGAATTATGGTAATTTAAAGAGGGGAAAATGTTTTCCACATTCACTTGCGCTAGTGATGCCCTGGCTTTGGCTAAAACGTCCGCCCTCTTTTTTCCCTCTATTCCCTGGGATCCGGGCACCTAGTAGATAGAAACGCGTCTATACGCAAAGAGTTCATCAAACTTGGCCCTGCATTGATTCACACACATAGAAGTGGTTGTCGTTGCCGTGGTCGCTTTGATTGCCGTCTGGCTGTGAATGAAAATTTTTAAACGAAAGTTTGAGGACATTAGTTACGCTGCAAGTTCCACCGCTTTTGAGACAGCGTAAATTTCGGCCTGAGAGATACTGAGTAGTTCGGATGTCCAAAGGTCCATTGTATCCCAAGCTCTGTACAAAAAACTGCAGCTCCCACCCTTGCGTCCATCTTTGATCCGTCTGTAAATAAGTGGCACGTATGGCGATTGGTTCGTACTGCTTTCTTCCATTCGTTCTGTTCTAAATATTGTTACCCGTGGTCCCCTGTTGAGGTTTGTTCGGGGGGTAGTCTGAGCTGCCGTGTAGCCCCAATATGTTGCTGTATGCAAATGGCCGTTGGCTGAACTTTCCTGCTGCACTAAGTCTTAGCGCCGTCTTATCAGCTACGCTTTTAGCCAGAAAGTGCGCAGAGTACTGGTTGAATATCTTATGAAGAGCTGCTGACAGGGTTGTGCATCATGATCCAAATAAAGAAGATTGTGCATTCAGCGGTTCCGTTATGCGTTCATCCAAAATTTGACAGAATCAGCTGATTTAGTGACGTAGTAACATAAATTCTCTTTTACCCAGTTTCGTTTCCGGTTATCTAAAAACTAAAGATTGTGTGCGATAAATGGGAAATTTATATTAGAAAACTATTTTAAATAAAGAAAAATGAAGTGCCGCGTATTTATTTGTGTTAATAATAGTTTAATAAAGGTATTTTTTGCCTGTTTGCAAATTTTCTTTCTCGTCGATAACGTAGTTGATGACGTAGTAACCAAAATGAACCCAGTCTCACGGATGAATTTTTTGCTGAATATGGCTGAGTGCACAATCTTCTTTAGTTGAATCATGGTTGTGCATAGCACTCCTGTTGCACATAGACTGGAAAGCCTCTATATACTCTCTAGCTTCCTTCCCAATAGAACCCAGAAAAAAATGACGAGAAGCTAAGTGTGCTCTACCGTAGATGAAGTTGCAAGGACGTTGTGGAACAGGCGGAAACGATCAATCACCGCACCTGCAACTGTTCAGCTTTGAGTGGCGCCAGACTATGATTCCTGGGTCTATTTTTTTTTGGATAGCTTATGTCAACTTGCGGAAATCGATATAGAGGACACGAGGAGTCTTTTTGTTTGCTTGTTTTTCCTTCGGGGTAGGAATAGCACTTTGGAGAGCTGGTGAAGCTCACACTGTCTATTTATATTGGAAGGATTTTCCGTCATCCCTGGTCAATTCTGTTGTTGAGACAAAGCGGTTTCGGAAAGTGCTATCTTCGGTGTCGATTTTCGTTCTCAGAAACCGATTTGTCTCAATAACAAAATTGACAAGCGATGATGGAAAATCATTCCAATATAAATTGACATGGTGAGCTTCACTGGGCTCACCAAAGTGCTATAAAGAGGAGGAGTAAAATGTGTTTTGTGGTATCACAATGGGGGACTTTTTGAAAACAAGTGGCATTAAAGAGCACTTTGCTTTAAAAATTATGCACGAAGTAGTGATTAAAATGTGCTTGAATAAACGCCGGAAGTAATTAAAAAATAACTTTTTAAAAATTTCATTCAAATTAACTAACGCTGCCACTTCCTCTACTATTGGATTCCTCAAAAAATGGGAAAGAGTAATAAGAAGGATGTCAGGGTTGTTTTCTCATTTCTTAGAAACACATATGTATGTATGTACATATGTATTTACTAGGTACGCCATTTTGTAACCCAAGTGTCCAGGCCATCTGTGCGTAACACTATAAATTTTGTTGTCTTCTAAGTAGTGGGTTGATGCGTTGGGTTGGTTGGTGAGTGTGTTGGGGAGCGGTTGTTTTGTGGCAGCGTTTTGTGACTATACACACACACGCCATTTCGTTACGGTTTCACTCACACGCTCTCACTAATCCATTACTAAATTAAACATTTCACTAAATACAAATAAACAAACAAACATATAAACATATAAACATATAAACATGCCAAGAAACAAAGGGAACAAATCCTAATTTAGAAGGACCTAAAAAGCAAGGCGAATAAAGAGACTGCAACAACCATAAGCATTTTGCACAAAAACTAAACTTTACAAAAACACAAACCAGACATACATACATACATACATACTTATGTACACACATATGTACCTACATTTCTAACCGTACTTTGAATGTCAAACAATAAATCATCAAGACGACATGTGTGTGCAACTTACGGCAGAGGGAACATCCCAATGTTACCTACTCCACCTTCACTTCAACTCCATCCAAAGCCCATCGAAAATTGTGCTCTAACCTTTATTTATACCTTTTATACATATGTATAAATCTTTGTGTGTATGGTTGTAATACAAACTTTGTATGTTTGTGTGTATGTTTTTAGACATGCTCGTGCATATTCATCGTGTTTATTTCTCATATATTAAGTCTCATCTCAAGTTCCATACCATATAGTGACTTATAATGTAAAGACCTTTAATTACTTTTGTTCTCAATTTATTTAATGCTAAAACATTTGCCAGACTTTGCAAAATATGTATGTATGTACATAAAACAACAACAAAATAAACACAAAAACAACAGAAAAGAGTAATACCATGTCTCCACATAATGTGTTTCGCTCTTTTTTTCTGCATTTTCTCTCTCAATCTTGTTTCGACACGGAAACCAGTGCCGAAACTCACCAATTTCCATACAAAATTTCTGAGAGCGAGTGAAGATTGAAACACTGTTTCATTCTGAATCATCTTGCCAACCTCGATGATATCGATGTCTTCTCTAATTTTGTATCGAAAATCTATCGAAATCTCACAGAGACCAAAACAAAGACGCAAAAATAAGCAAACATACAAACATTTAAGAAGAACAAGAAAGAGAAATGTCAAACTGAATCACGATTAGCCACGTGGAGACGGGTTATTGAGCGATATGTTTTGCTACATATTTCTCTGGTGAAACAAGTTATGTGGAGACGGGCTTTAAACCAACATTTCTTCTTAATTTGCCTTCTATGTAAATTGTCCATCGAAGAAGGCAATGCCCCAATTGTGACCCTTCAACGTGCCAAAACTAACGTTTGTTGGATGCGTAGGGTGTTGCAAAAGTAAAGGGCCAATCGAGATGCGTCTAGTCTACCTAGTCTCGAAAAAGCTAAAAATATATTTTTGTAAAAATAAAAATACGAGTACAAGGCATTATATTTGTGTTTTATTTGCTTTGGTCTTTTACGTTCATTAACGGCAATACAAAAAATTTTTTAACATAAGAATGCAAAAATATTATTATGATTATGGGACGAGCTCAATTCATTCAATCCAGAGTTCCATGAAACCATCTTTTTCTCCATCTCTTGCTTTGAATGGAATGGAATGGAATTGTGGTAGGCCGGGAAAGACTATGTCCTTCACAAGCACTCGGGCATATTGCCCACTATACTTGAGGACTATACTAGAAAGGGTTAGGATGTAGAGAAAAGGTGGGATAGTGGAATCAGACTTCCTCTGCAAACTTTCCAGATTGTTCAACAAATCTGAGAGATTTGTCGAGCGGTAGAGAATGTGTATCCGTCTCTCTCAATACATCTGACCCGAGAAAGCGCAATCTTAGTCTAACGAAGGCCGGACAGTTGCAGAGAAAACGCTCGGTGCGTCGTCATCGTCCTCCTCCGCTAGACAAGATAGACATGCTGGCCATGTGCTGTCGCCATGGATTGTGTCCTGTGATCAACCCCACAAGGGCCCGAAACTCCCCCTTCTCTGCTTGAGATGGAAGTTTGCTACCTCCCTTTTAGGGTATTTCAGAAAACATTTTGTAATTTTACAGGAATCTGTGGACTTCCAGCGCATCCCGTGAGTTTCTCTCATGGCGTCTCTGATGTAGGTACTTGACAGTTCCTGCTATATTTAGTCCTATGATTTACTGCGATCCTCCTGGTCGTTGGTCGTTGATCCGTAATCTGCCTATTCATCAGCCAGTTCTTTACCTTCAACACCGCAGTGTTTGGGTACTCACATAAGTTATGTTCTTCAACACAATCTCTCTCTCACAATTTTGCCGACCATTTCTCTAGACACAAAATAGACATAATGAGCTCTCGATAATGCTCTCGGCGGTGGCCATGTGCTGTCCCCATGAATTGTGTCCTGTAATTAACCCCACAAGGGCCCGAAGCTGCCTCCTTCTCTGCTTGCGGAGGAAGTTTACTACCTCCCTGTTAGGATTTCACTTGCTTAATATCTTATAACTTGAGAACCGCTGGACGGAATCTCCAAAAACTTTGCACACTTATGTACTTATTTTTAACTGGGAAGCTTATAAGCATATTTTGAGTCCTTATATACTGGGACGGTATTCGGGATTGCTGCTTTGAATTTACATTATAGATCTTTGGATTACTGCCTTTCGGTCTTCAAATTTCCGTCTTTTGAATTTATCGCTCTTTGGATTTTCGGATTTAACGGTCATTAAGGTTTCTATCATTCAAAAATATCGGTCTTTGGATTTGACCTTCATCGCTACATATCTAGACCACAGATCCATGGTTGAGTGTCATAAGTTTGTAGGTGAGGTTAGGTAGTAGTGGCTGTTGGTGCAATCGCCAACACATTTACATAGGCCCACAAGGTCCCATTGTGATACCACGAAGATCTAAACTCCTACTCTAACCACAATGTGAATTCAGCAAATCTAAAAATCTTTTTAGGCTCCATCTTAGCAAAGTCACCGAAGTCAGAAAAGTGTTGGACATCAGAAATTTCAGCGTCTTAAACTATTGTGCGGGACATTCACACAGTACATACATACTTTGGAGTTCCAAGCTCCTACTCGCCTCTGCAGCTCCCACAGAAGTAATTAAAAGACACGCCTGGTCTTTCAGCATGTCTGCCGATAGTAATATTACCAGTAATCAGGCCAACAATAAGAGAGATGTCCTTTCTACTTAGGAGTAACCCCTCAGTATGTCTCGTATCACAGTACGGCCACATGAGTCTTGAATGAATGCAGGTATTGAGATATGTATTTCTGCCTAGCACCCGCTTCCGCAAGGAAAAAGCCCTTAAGACTGAGCTTGCATGTGGTGAGCATCATACTTAAACACTTTCAAGATGACGACAGCGGAGGGAATGTGCCCCGTCTTGCAAATTCATCTGCCAATTCATTTCCTAGTATATTACAATGTCCAGACACCCATACTAGTGTTAAAGAAGCCTGCGTAGCCATCTCGTCATGAGATTTGCGGCAACCCTCAACTGTGCTGGATTTGCTGGTGACAGATCCGATCGCCTTAAGCGCAGCCGGACTGACAGAATAGATAAAACTTTGGTCGTGCATGAGGACTCCTTTACGAAGATAGAACCATCGCTTTCTGAATAGCAGCAACCTCCGCCTCAAATTGCGCTACAATGATCAGGAAGGTGGAATAAGAGTTTCGTTTCTTTCGTTCTGGGCTACGAAAACCCCTCCACCCACTATATAAATTAGATCCATCGGTGTAGATGTGCAGAGCACCAGACGGATACGGGGGCCCATTAAACCAAAAATATCTATCTGGAATGACGACATCGAAACTGCTCCCGAATATGGCAATCGTTGCAGAAATATTTAAGATGTCAGCATGACCAACATACATTTACCTTCCAGCCTGAAAGTTCTCTTATAAATAGAGCTCGGATAATAGGTGAAAATCAAACGCCTAAAATTATGCTACGTAATGTTTGTGAGCACATCCAGTGGCAAGTTTAAGGGTGGGTGGGGTTCATTCAGGTCTTAGCCCCCGTGAATGCAATTGGATTTTTTGCTTACTAGGATGCCAGAAAAATAAATTATTAAGGTTTTTTATGGGTTGCACGTGAAAAATTGCAAAGAAAGCTACAATAAATAAATATAATAATAAAGAATAATAATAAATAAGGTATATTAAATAAATATATAATTATAAAGAATAAAGAAAAAAATTAAAAATTTGTAGTGACACGCTTAAATTTGAGACAAAATCTTCGCACGTGAAGAAAAAGCAATTACAGTTTCAAACCAAATATATTTTGAATGAAAATGAGGCAAGTGCATATTAGCAAATGGAATATATAATACAGCTTTTTAATTTGTAGTGGTCTGACTGTAAACATTTGCATATTTTAGGTAAAAAAACTTGATTTGAACTTTCCTATTTTTTCTTATGACCATTTCAGGGTTTACAATTTTCCAATTGGATACTCGGCATAATTCCATATCTGTAAAAATGCAAATTTCTGTCGTGGTAAAAACCGTTCTGCATTTTTGTTTAAGAGTTATTGGAACATTAACTATGCCATAATTTACTTACTTTTCCCAAATTTTATTTTCATTACAGCTAGTTTTATTTGCTTTCAAAAAGCTTGACGATGTACAAAAATATAAAATACAAAATGTGTTCTTCATACTTTTTTTCAGTAAAAATGACAAAGAAACTAAATTCTTCTTTGGCTTTATTTCATCACACACCACTGTATGTTTATTCAAACTGCAAATTTGTGTAACATGATTAAGAACTTTTCTAATAAAATCTTCACCATACCAATATGCTACCCCTTTATATTTAAATTGTAATCCCGCCACTGAAAACAACCAAAATTTACAAAATGTAGCATTTTTTAGGCGCTTGATTTCACCTATTTTTCCGAGCTCTACTTATAAACAAGGCGGAAACCAGTGCGCATTGTTTGCCTCACTTTTATGAAAAGCAATCACTTATAAATTATGCGCCACCTTGTATATAAAATCCAGGGACTTTCTTCTTAGCAATTAAACCCGAGTGCTGTTTTTTGTTTAATTCCTTGATGACCTGCCATTTGTATTTGTTTATACTAAAAATTGAAAATTCCAAACTAAGCTAAAAAATTAATGACACCATGAATGTGTAGCTCATCCGTTGACCAACAACAACCAAACCCACCAAGCAATCGCTGCCACATTTCCATTCCGCCATAAACTTAATAGCGTTGAGAAGCAGTCTAACTCTAGAATATGTATGTAGCTCAGCTCCCTTGTTTGTGCTTTATGCAAATGCTATGTACATACATAAATATTAGAAGGAAGGCAAGGAAAAGACGAACGGACAAACAAACCAAGAGCTAAAGCAGACGGTTGAACTCGTAAAACCACGTTTAACCCTTTAAGTGCTCAACGTAGCGCATTCCTTAAAGTGAACTGTTGTTGGCTTTGTGGCTTACTACACAGTTGTATGTACCTATGCCCATATGTATGTGTATGCTCTTGTAAGAATAGATGTCGCTCAAAGTGTTTGTATTGCTTTGTTTTTGTTGCATTGAAGAAGAGGAAGCGCAGCGCCACTTCCCTCCACTATCCACTGCCTTGGGGTGTCGAGTTGCTATGTAAACTAATTTTCGTCGGCTAAAATTACATTTAAATAAATAAATAAGCCGAAACTCATCAATTCCTCTTTCTCATCAAGGCGTTAAAAAACCACTTGAACTCTTTCTTTTTTCAACGCTTTTTCCATTAAAATTTTCTGGCCAAATTTTTAAGCAGTCAAAAAGAAAATGTGATTAAAAATTTTTAATCAAATTTGTGCTTCTTCTTCTACTTCTGCTTGATTTGAATTTTGTTCGCATACTTAATCATTAAGCGAAAATATCGAATGTCACACTAAACGAAAAGTGAAAAATTAAAAAAAAAAATTAAAATTAAATGCGTTGAAAGTTTTGCCTTTGGATTTATGCACCACCTTTGGCTGACAAAAACTGTAATACACACACATGCATATGAAAAGAAGCTTTGCTTGCCATTGGGAAAATATGTATGAAAATTAATTTGATTGCCGATAATGATTTTGGATCAAAGTTCATTTGCTGCAGATATCAACTCACTTAACGCTTCTGAGACTTACAAAGCCACAACACACACACAGGCAGCAGCTGAAGACACGACACGCAGCAAGTTTTTACTCTTCTTTACTACCTTCTGCTGCACAAAATAAATGGCACAGTGAAGCGTAAAAAAGCGTAAAAATCGTAGAAAAAGAAGCAAGAAAAAAATGAAAAATGCTTATAAATGACTTGCTGGCCAGGGACACATTTCCGTTCGCAATCGTGCATAGTGTTTACGCTTAAAACCTTTGCGTTCGTATTCCTCATCCTCATCATTATACGCTAGGGTGGTCCCCATATTTATGGAGACAAATTTTATATTATATTTCAACAACCTTAGCCCCTAGGTCGATGCTAATATAATCTAAGATTCCAACTATATGTATGTAAATCTTTTCCCTATCGGGGACGTTTAAGGGTGTGTCCCACAGGTGTCAATGTTCAGATCATCATATGTGACCCCTGTGCGATACCCCTTAACGGTCTTCGATAGGTACAAAAATTTTTTTGTAAAATTTATCTTTGATGGTGTTTTTACCGATGGATGTGTGAGACCGAAGAAAATCTTTTATTTTATGTTGTGGACTACCTTACTATACACATCCACGGACTTATACATATATCAAAATTTATGATGATATTCGCCTGCCCAACACGCTCATTAGTATATTTGATATCCTGGAATAATAGCAAATTTAGGTGTACATCCATAGCTTTGCATACAAGGATGCGTACCTACTTGTTCTTCTTCTTTCATCTTTATGTAAATAGCCATACGCTAATACCAACAAAGAACACAGTGTAACAGCATTTTTGGGGACAGAATATTTCCAACTTAATACAAAAGACAAACAATTTAACCCTCCGTCTGACACTTGGATCCAGCCAGACCTTTTTCATCTTCAAACTGCGAAAAAGAGTATTATAAATTGAGCTAGATGCTTGAAATTTCAGGTAGCTTACTAAAATTTAATTTTCTACAGACCAGTAAAAAAGTATGTTGGTATCTCATATACTAAGTTAGTTATACCCATATGTTGACTAACACATCACATTCGGTACACTTGGGTCTGGCTGGACCCACATAAAAATTGTATGGAAATGAAAGTATGTATGCGTGTTATGCTTAAGAACTTCCAAAGTATCCAATCGATCTTGAAATTTTCACAGTTGGTTCATGTGGTCTCTTCGCATAAGATGTGGTTTGAAAAAGTGGACGCTTCCCGGAATTTCGGCCCAAATGTGGACCCGAATGGCCCCAGAATGTACTTGGGCAATATTGGTATCAAATGAAAGGTGCTAATCAGGGCTTGAATATAGGGTAATAAATAATTTTTTAAAAGTGGACGCCACCCGGAATTTTGGCCTAAATGTGGATCCGGAAGGTCCCGGTGTTTTTCCTAGCAATATCGGTGTCAAATGAAAGGTACTAATCAGAGCTTGAAAATAGAGTTATTTTTATTGGGTTTTCTAACCTGGTTCACAAGATATAGATACAAACGTGGATCCGGGGTCCCCCAAATGTTTTTTTTTAGGGGTAGAGATAACAATACATGAGTACCTCTATGTAGAGAAAGGGAGGCTGGATTAGCACAGCGAAGTGGGGCGGGTATACCTATATATATTTCCTATATATTTTTACCTAATGTGAAGGATTGCAATCGTTTGCATATTTTTCTTTTAAATTTATGAATTATCGGGGCAATAGTTTTAGTTTATATATTTCAGTTCTAATTTTATGGTTATTTGATAAATTTAAGTGCAAACATATTCATAAAATAAGCATTATTTTTTATTTTTACCAAAAAAATTTTGAGTGATGAAATTTATTTGATTTACGATTCTAGACCACATAGAAGGAAATTTGATAGTGAATTTTATGAACGGCTAGAAGCTATGTACATTAGCTAATGATTTGGGCCGTGAGGGGCTGCTGAGGAAGTTGAAAAAACTTAGCAAATATTTGAATATAATAATATAAATAAGCTAACATTGAGAAATGCTGTACAAAATTCCTATATTTACGCGTAAATTCACACAACATTCCGGGCCGTTTCGCTGCGACAAACATGCCTCCCTCTATCTACATATGTCACTATTCATATCTCTATTACTATCGCTTACAATAATTTCGAGGCCAAGAAATACATGTTTTGACCTAGCTTAGATATCCCAAAAACAAAATATTACATGGCATTTGTATGTGAATAGGGATAATTCCACCTTTTGTATGGTTTAGTTTCAAAAACTTGGTATTTTATTATATGATCCCGCATTTATTTTCAATATGTTAAGAGTTCTGCCGCCTGAGGATTATTTTTGTAAAGCGTGGCCAAAGACCGAATATTTTTAAACTAGTCCTGAAGTTCCTCCCCTTTCTAAAATCCAGTTGACGCTTTCTAAAATCCATCTGAAAATGGTGTAGTTCTGCACTAGCCTGGAACTAGCAAGATTCGCTGCAGGGTTTATTCAGCTCTTCTCAAAGGTAATGCTTGTATCCCTATCTGACTGGCCATACTGCTCCCTCTTCAATGCCTGCATTAATCACAATATTAGTACAAAATCCTTATTCTAGCAGAAAAATGACCCTAGAACTGTCGCACAGTGTAATTGCTATATATTTATACATATGTATAAGTATGTAGATGGTTCTGGGCGTTATATAAACCTCCACACCCTCCCTTTACTCGCACCATGCACCAGCCATAGTAGATCTTCGTTGCTGTCGCCTCCACCTCCTCTTGTAATCAGTGTCAGCGCTTCTGCTGCTTCTCTGCTTCAGGTCACTAATGTCATAAGATGAATATTTGTATGTATGTATATTCAACGTTCAAACGCTCGTCGTTAGCCAAAGCCTTGGACATTGAGGCGCTGTAATAAAACATAAAAGCCATCGTTAGGAGGAAAAAAGCTATTATGTAAATATAACATATTAAGTAAATTGTGTACTACGTATCTACAAATAAGAATATACCCAATAGCAAGTGTGTTTAGTATGTCTGCAAAAGTATGTATTTAATTGGAAAAGGGGAATTAGACATTTCCGTTAGCCATGGGTAATGGCGCAATTTTTTTGGCGCTGATACAATAACTCCAGCGCCACTCGTGGCGCCAACTCGTGGTACTGGCGCAATAACACCTTTAGCGCAATTGTCATGGAATAATCGATAAATAACATTTTTCGCTTGTTACTGTTCACCATCCCCGTTTTATTTCTTTTGGCGCAATTCTGCTTACATTTACGAGGGCACAATTAATTTAAATTTTCATAATCATTTGGAAACATATTCCGTATATTTGTGAAAATATGCTGGAAATTAGAGTCACTTAGATCACTATCAAGCATACATAATTGTGACGGTGTCATACGTATACATATACTATGGTGCTGTTATTGGCGTTGTGGTTGCGCCATTTTACACTAGCGCTATATTGGTGCTGGTGTTAGCGCACGAAATTGAGTCGGTTTTATATTAGAAAATTGAGTTGGCGTAATATTGAGTTGGCGCTATATTGGGTTGGCGCTATATTGAGTTGGCGCATTTCCCAAATCGGAGTTATCGCAATAACGCCAGGGTTGGTGTTAGCGCAATTGCGCCGCGCAGCGCAGTGTTACCCATGCCTAATTTCCGTGCTCCACTCTTCAAATCTATTTCTACTATAATGAACACTATGGACTCATTCAGTCTATGTGAAGCCATTAATTACCAGCCAGTTTAACCTAAGCTAACTTCTCATCAAAAAAATAATGGTCCTTGTCTTTGAAGGACTTACGTCACAGTTTTTCCTTAAAATTAACAACAACAACAAATATATTATTTAATACATAATCGCATATATTAATCAGTTATCATTCTGTAAACGAAGATGTGTTCAGTCCTAAGGACTACCTAACTTCGGCGACTATCTATCCTCTACGTGGTGTAACCTGCCTAACTAATATTACATATGTATACTGGTATGTATGTATGTAGTTATCTAAGTATGTATGCTTGCATGTAATACCCCTGCAAAAAAATGTGCGATCAATCCCGAAAGAGATTTGTCCTCGATTGATCTCTTTCGAGAACAATCGGTCCACAATTAGTCCCCGATTGTTCCCGTACGGGTATAAATGTAGACTAATTGTAGACCAATTGTTCCCGAACGGGTATAAATGTAGATTAATCGCTTTCATCCCGAACGGGTATAAATGTAGATTAATCGCTTTCATCCCGAACGGGTATAAATGTAGATTAATCGCTTTCATCCCGAACGGGTATAAATGTAGATTAATCGCTTTCATTCCGAACGGGTACAAATCTAGATTCCTTAAATGTTGAAATTTTACAAAAATGTACAATGTGTTTAAAAAATTGTAGAACAATTGGTAAAACGAATTGAACACCCTTTTTTAATAACAATTTTAACAAAATGTTGCCTAAAATATCCTATGAAAAAATCCTTTACATTACGCTCATATAATGCATACTCAAAACTTACAATTTTTTAAATTTATTTATTGAGATTTTTTTACAAAAGTAAAACATTATTTAAATATGCATGAACATTTACAATTTTTTAAGGAAAAATCTACATTTGTACCCGTTCGTGCTGAAAGCGATTGATCTACATTTGTACCCGTTGGGGATGAAAGCGATTAATCTACATTCGTACCCGTTCGGGATGAAAGCGATTGATCTACATTTGTACGCGTTCGGTATGTTAGTGATTAATCTACATGGGTACCCGTTCGGGTATACAAGTTGAACAATTAGTCTCTTCATAGGACATGCTCGAACAAATGCGATCAATTCACTCCATATAAAGGGATGTAAAATTGTATTAGTCGCATGCTCCCTTGCGATTGATCCCGGACACGTCCCGGATTAATCGCATTTTTTGCAGGGACACAACACGACAAGCATGCATGCCTATTATAAAAATAGGTAAAGGCAAAACTCTCCTATCTGCTTTTGGACAGATAACCCCAAACACTCGATGTCATGTCGTGGATTGTTGTGGGTGGCGTAAGGCAAGAAAAATGAAATGAAAGTAGTCAACCTTTGTATGATGCAGATTCTTATAACAACGTAGCACATTTGGGCGACAGTGAGGGAGCTAACATCACACTTACTTACTTACTTAAATACATACTATATATATATGTATGCATCAGTGGCATGCGCTTCGTAAAAGCCGAAAAGCCCGACTTGCCTAAACCGCTTCTTTCATTTCATATTATGATTTTTTTTAAATTTGGTATGTTACACTTGAAATGTGGTAACTATTTAAGGTCCTCATGCTGGTTTAGCTGTACTCATTAATGATTATACTAGATAATATAAAAATATTATTTTGTTTATAATTTCAGAATGGCATCGACCTGCACACATAAGGCAGGAGCAGATACTCTGAGAAGGACTCTAAATGATTTGTCAGTTGCTCACAACAACGGCAAATGGCTAACGACCATGCTTCAGAAATACATAGGCTTGCCCAGCCAATTGCGGTTTGGAACGCCACTGGTGGTAAGTACATATGTATAAATGTATGAAGGTAGTCTTATAAAGCTTGTTGTTATGTTCTGTTTGTTGCTCGGTTGGCTTAATGTTGAACAACAACAGCAACAATAAAGACAATACCACCATTTTTAGCTCTTTTGAAATTATAATCTACACGGTTTAGAAACTTTTCTCATTTGCATATTCACAAGCACAATGAAATGAAATGAAATGAAATGGGGATATTTAAATACATACAACCATGTATAATAATCTTCCAACTCCTCCTGCGCTTTTAATCTATTTGCGTTGGGCGGCTCCTCTCAAAGTTGCTTGGCTTTGGTGCTTTGTTTTTCATTTTATTGTGCACCTCTAAGGTTTTTACACTTTTTGCTGTTGTTTTTTTTTTTTTGGCTTTTTTCTTTCTTTTTTGCTTGTACTTTTTCTACATAATGTTGGTCGTTGCTTCCCACTCCAGCTAAAACAAATGATTTTATTATAGATAGGATATACCTAACTGGGAATTGCTCTTGGTCATGATGTGAGTTTGTGTGATGGAAAGAGAGTACCTTTATATGAATATTAACCCGGATTTTCCCAGAACTTTTTTTGTTTCAGATTTTCATAAAAGTATGTACACCAATAAATTTCGACTTCCTGAGCATGAAAATGAAGTCCGTTTTCCAATACCTTGTCGCACTTTTCCGGAAAATGTGAAAAACTAGCGTTACCATATGGTAGCCGTGGGTCGCCTAGGGTACAGGTTTTTGTTTAAAGGGTAAATGATATTTGGAAACATTTTCTTTTTTGTTTCACAAAAAAAAAACACATTTTTAATTCACTTTATTGAGATTTAAGTAGGTTTTAAGTAAAGTTATGCAAATAAAATATTTTTTTTTTAAATACTTCCATATGTAGGTTTGGCCTATTCTGGCCAATAGCATATATTGCACTTTCTTCGCAAATATGCTTGATAAATAATAACAATAATTAAAAAACTTCTCAAATTGAACATGACGTAGTATATTACGACAATTTTCGTATTCGCCAGTGGAAAAATTGGAAGAGGAAATTTTGAAATATTCTTCAGCCATTCATCTTCTTGGACAAAATGGGGTAATGTCGAGCTACCAGCTATTACAACTTCTTAGTCGCCTTTTAGTTAGGTCGGGCAAACATTATCTGGTTTACCCGCACATTCCTCTTCAGTATTATATTCTCCAAAAATGGTGCAATATTGAAGAGGCTCCATGTATGTACCTAAATGACAGTTGGTATGTCAATTAGTCCACCTTCGTAGAATGCCTTATCTTGATCTTGAATGAAATCAAGCATTTGTTGTAACGTTAAACCTCTACAAGCAGAAAATTTATAAAATTCCAACAAATTGATAATATTACATTAGTTAAACTTACACAACGGCAGAGAAAATCACATGAAGCCCAATAAAAAAAACCTGTACCCTAGACGACCCACGGCTACCATATGGTAACGCCTTTAGAAAAATTTAAAAAAATGTTGGAAAGAAGAATTTTTTCTTTAAAAACTTATTTACATTCAGGGACTTGTAACGCGTTTCGGTTTCGGTTTCTGTTACACAGCTAAGTAACGAAACAGAAACAGAAACAAAACCTCTTTGTAACAAAAGTCGTAACAAAACTCCGAAACGTTTCCAGCAGAAACAAAACCTGTAACGAAACTAAATTAATTTTGTTCCTTGTAACAGAAACAGAAACAGAAACGAAACTCCTTTGTAACAAAAGTCGTAACAAAACTCCGAAACGTTTCCAGCAGAAACAAAACCTGTAACGAAACTAAATTAATTTTGTTCCTTGTAACAAAATCCGTAACGAAACTAAATCCGTAACGAAACTAAATTAATTTTTGTTTCTCAGAAACAAAATTAATTTCGTTTCTCAGTATCAGAAACAAAATTAATTTTGTTCCTTGCAACAAAAACAAAGCCAGAAACGAAATTAATTTCGTTTCTCAGTATCAGAAACAAAATTAATTTTGTTCCTTGCAACAAAAACAAAACCAGAAACAAAATTAATTTTGTTTCTCAGTAGAAAAACTATATTTGCAGAACATTAGGATGGACTTGTTATTTTTAGGTATATGTATAATATACATACATATATATGTATGTCTGTGGTAACCAACTAAAGTATGGAATAAGACACTTACATTTTTTAAATATTATCGTAAGGGACATTTATTCAAATACGCTTATAAAAATTGAGAGCGAAATTATCGTAAGGGACAAAATTATGATTTTTTCGCAAACTGCAAATTTTTTCAAGAAAAAAGATATCATGTTCAAGATATTAATTAACCATATACCTAAACGCGTGTTCAATTTCATTTAAATATACCAGTAAAAAACAGTGAAAAAAAACAAAAAAATGCTCTCCTGTAAAATTTGCTTTTGTCCCTTACGATAAAGTCGCACAAAGGGGTCGATATGAAGAAAAATACAACTGGGTGACTATTAGGGTTGTCTTTTTTAATTTTTTTAAATGATATATAAAAACGCTTCATATGCATAGAACAACGGATTGTGAAATGTATACATTAATTGTTATCAAGAAATATTTAATTTTCTAATAATAGCTCATTCAGACTACTTTGTAGTGCAATTTCTTCATCATCATGATTTTTATAAGACGTCGAAGCAGTACAGGATGCTTTGGCGGGTGTAATATCGTTTCGTATGGATAATGGGATATCCGACTTGCGTTTTCTTAATGTATTCCTGGCGATTTTTGCTTTGAATTTTTCATTGCACCTGATAACTAATATATCATTTAATATATCCGATTTCATATTCGTCCTTAGTGAGTATTACTATTTCAAAGAGATCTCGATTATCACCCACAAGGTTGACTTTTACCCAGTATCATATTAAATTTATTACACTATTGTAACAAAAATTGGCTATAATAAATAACAAACGATGCTCGCCCTATGCGAGTGAAAATTCTTTGGCATTTGGAAATGTTTATATAATTTGAAATTTCACAGCTTTTGCATGTCTACATCTACTTCCACACTTACCTCTACCTTCTAATCTACCTCTACCACGGAACCAACTAAAAGAACTTAACCCGACCTCTGTTCAAATCCAAAAATATCTTAAGTGAAGTTAAAAAATGTGTATTTGCTTAATTAATCAAGTATTATTACATTTCTGTCAATCTATAATTTCTCGCAGCCAATTATAGTCCGAAACAAGTTTCTAATAGGTATTAGTTAATAAAGCAAATTATAAGGGTTTTTTTTTTAATTTCGCCTTAGTAAATTTTGACATATTGTCCTAACTCCAGTTGAGTTAAAAAAAAAGGAAACGTGAGTAAGAAGTACTCATGAACATTGATGTGTAATCAGTTTCGAAATAGGACTTTTATTCCCTTTCCCTTATTCCTTTTTCACTGGTTTTCTATCGATTAAAATGCGACTATCGTTTTTATAATTTTTTGTTGCCATTGTCACTGCTACATTTTGTTGTTTTGTTTGTTTTGGTGTTTGGTTTTTGATTTTTAATTTTTGATTTTTGATTTCTGATTTTGATTTGTTTTGTTTTGTTTTGCTCAGAAACATGCAAGATCATTCGGATCCACGTTTGACCCATATCTCGGGGCTCCGCGTAGAAGGCCAGCTCAAAACCTTTCATTAGATACCAATATTACTCAGAAACACACAAGATCATCCGGGTCCTCGTTTTGACCCATATCTCGCGACCCGACCTAGGTATCATAAAGAATAGGGCTCCCTGTAGAAGCCCTGCCCAAAACTTTTCATTAGCTACGCGTAAACTTTTCCTGTTTTTCGAAATTACTCGTAGCTACAGCAAAGATGTTAACACATCAAAATGCCACAGGTATACATATATATATTATATACCTAAAAATAATAAGTCCATCCTAATGTACGGCAAATAGTATTATAAAATTTTTTATAGTTTTGCCACTGAGAAACAAAATTAATTTCGTTTCTGGCTTTGTTTTTGTTGCAAGGAACAAAATTAATTTTGTTTCTGATACTGAGAAACGAAATTAATTTCGTTTCTGGCTTTGTTTTTGTTGCAAGGAACAAAATTAATTTTGTTTCTGATACTGAGAAACGAAATTAATTTTGTTTCTGAGAAACAAAAATTAATTTAGTTTCGTTACGGATTTAGTTTCGTTACGGATTTTGTTACAAGGAACAAAATTAATTTAGTTTCGTTACAGGTTTTGTTTCTGCTGGAAACGTTTCGGAGTTTTGTTACGACTTTTGTTACAAAGGAGTTTTGTTTCTGTTTCTGTTTCTGTTACAAGGAACAAAATTAATTTAGTTTCGTTACAGGTTTTGTTACTTATTGTAACGTTACAATCTTTTGGTTTCGAATTTAGTTTCTATCCTTTAATGTTTCTTGGAACAGAAACGCCAGAAACGAGAGTTTCGTTTCGTTACGAGTTTTGTTACAAGTCCCTGTTTACATTACATAGATAATTTCATTAGCTTTCAAAAGGTGTAATTATTTTAACAATTTATTCCAAAAGTTATACAATATACTAGGTTTGTTTATTGAGCTGCTCTAGGTTACTCTAGATTGAACTAGGTCACAAAATTGTGTTTCATGACAATTTTTCGTACTCTAACTTGTTCTAATTTACTCTAAATTTTGTTTCATGAGCCTGCTCTGAATAGATCTAGAGCACAATTTTTTGCTCTAGCTTTTTTTGTGGAGTAAGTTAGAGCAGTAATTTTTTTTTTTTTTGACAACTGTCAACAAAATAAATAAATGGAATTTAGAAAAAACAGACAAAAAATGGAAAATCTGTGTATTCAAAATGAAAAAGGGAAAATTGTGGACATAGAGTGTTGTTGTTTTCTATATTTTCTGCTGCATTTATATAAATCCGTATTGAAATGTCAGTCAGTCAAATGTTTTCATAATTGCTGCCTAAAAAGTGTTTCACGAGATGTTTGCTCTGAGTTGCTTTAACTTGCTCTATTTGTTTTTCGACAGCTGCTCTATTTTGATCTAACTTGAGCTGCTCTACTCTATTTTTAGTCTCATTAAACAAACCTACTTATATTTACCGACATGCCATATCTGAAAACGGGAATTTTCAGTACTAATTTTTGTCACCTCATTTTCACACGCAATAGCTTCGACATTTGAGTACAGAATAACACGATCTTTACCTTTTTGCAAAGCTACATTAGTTTTTCATTGCAAATCGGCATTTCCCTGGTGTTTTTTCTTTTCCTTTTGTTAATTTTCTTGTATATGTAAAGGGATGTTTTGCGTTACCATATGGTGCTCGTGGGTTGATTCGGGTTAATTTAAAATATTATTAGATGAAATAGTAAATTTGAGTTATACAGTCATTTGCGAATACTTTAATGTGTTTTAGCATCACGTAAAACTATTTAAATAGTCGTTCCATAATTCTTCATGTTTTTCATTCTTTTATTTTTTCATATTGCAAGCGTTCTCTCCCAAGTTATAACCTTCATCAATTGAAAATACCTCGCAAGCCATCAGCACTTTTCTCACTTGATCTTTGCAAACATCATTATATGAGCCACGCCTCATCCTTCACCACCACATCTACAGTTTATTCTGATCAAATAAAAATGTTTCCTTTGTTGGCATGGTGGTGGCTTTAATTTTCCTTTACTTTTGCCAATAAAAAAGTACTGGTTGAGTAAAGCAACTTTTCAATGGAAAGTTGAAAATAAAGCATTATACTTTCAAAGTTCTACTAATTGGATTGTTGAACAAAAGCGAAGTTGAGCATAAAATTTTAATGAATATTAACAAGCTAAGCAAAAAAAAAGAAAAAAACTGCAAAGAAGAAGGACAAAACACATATATATAAATAAGATAACGGCGTTTTGAGCAATTTAAAATATCAAGGAATATTTAATATTTAAAATTCTGATTTGTTCTTAAATATAATCCAATAAATATTCAAACGTTTGCCAGAAAATAACAAAATAAAAAAAATTGAAAATACTTTCTTCGAGGTTCACTTGAAGTACTTGAAAAGATTTGAAAAATCGGTTCGAGTACATTTTTCAATTCTTTTCAAGTACATTCAATTCTTTTCAATTACTTTGAAGTATTTGCTAAAAATTCAATTCTTTTTCACCCTGCAGTAAAAATCCGCAATGAATCCTTAATAAATCACTGATGCAATTCACCTATGACGAGGAGGCATCAGTGAATACTTTCATATAAAGACTGATGAATTTTTCATATAAATGGTTTGCTTTCCTCAGAAAAAAAAAACAAGAACAAATAAAAATATACTGAGTTATGACGACAGTGATGAATATTCAACAAAGAATCATCACTGATCCTTCTGCAGTGAAACAAATTTACTGCAGGGCAATTCTTTGTACTTGTACTTGTACTAGTACTTGAAAATTTGGGAATGCAAGTACTAGTACTAGTAAAATTCTTTTAAAATGTACTTGTCACAAGTCGTACTGGTACTTGATATTACCCAGGTCTGCATGAAAATCATGTTGATGGGAGAGACGGAGAAAAAGGTATGGCACAATATATGACTTAAACTATGAAAAGGGTTTTTTTGGTCCCTACCTTCCTAGTACGAGTAGTTACCTACCTACATATATTGGAAATACACTCGAAATGGTTTCAAAAAGTTAAATGAGAAACACACGTTACTATAGTAACAAAGAACATGTTACTTTATAAGAACAAATTTTTGTAAAAAAACATTTTTTTCTTCCTAGCTAGCAAATACCCTTCCCGCTTCGCAGCGACGAAAAATGTTTTTATGTTATAATGATGTTTCCTTTCCTTTTACCTTCCATTGTCGTCCCTTCTTCCGTTTTTATTTTCCCTATCGCTTTCCTTTCCTCTATCGCTCTCTCTTTTACCTAACCGTATTCTTCTTCCTCTCCTAGTATTTCTCCTTATATTACCCCTTTCTCAACCCCTTTTCGATACCTTTACCACTCCCTTTTCTACCAATTTCTTTTCCTTTTACCATTCCCCTTTCAGTTCCTCCATAATTTCTCTTTCTCCCTTCTTTTTCCTTTCCCTATGGAATCGGGTTGAGCATTTCATTAAAAAGAGCTCTATGTTGAAGACCTGCTCAGCACCTATCATTTTAAGTATACCAATATTGCTCAAGACTTGCTGGGTCTCACTGGGTCCACATTTGGGCCTGTATTCTGTGAAGTTTACACTTTTACAAAATTCTACATACTTACCCTATTATGTATGTGTGTTAATGCCTTATGGATCTACTGTGAAAATTTCATTAAGATCGGTTGATTACTATGGGAGTCCATAAAGAACACACACACATCAATTTTTATATAATATATAGGATAGGTTAGCTTATAGGTTAGGCCAGTATATAGGCCCGTTGTTATGCAACGAAAACAGTTTACTCCTCCTTAATAAACCGAATTGAACGCCTGATGAATCCCATCAAGTCCTTTGCGTCTATATTTACAATTTTGTGTAAGCTATCCAGGAAGGAGTCTCCTAGGAATCGTTGTCTTGCGCCGCTAACCGCTGCTCAGTTACAAATGAGATGCTCAACCGTCTCTTCATCCTCTTCACAGCTTCAGAAATATCTACAATAGGGCACATCCATCCTTTTCCCCACATGTTTTGCTATAAGGTCGTATCCCTTGAGTACTCCCAAAAGGTCAGCGATGTCTTCGCTCCTTAGGGAGCCTAGTTGACTAGATCTCTTGTGATCTCATTTCGGCCACGTTCGCTTTGCTGTCCTGCAAACTGCGCTTTGTTGCCATCTAGCACATGCTTGCTTGTAGATATGTTTTTTACGGGTTGGCTTGCACGAGGCATATCATTGAGTTCTTTGTTGGGAGGAACTCGTTCGCTAGTATCTTGCCTTGCAAGCTCATCTGCTATACAATTAGCCTCTATGTCCCTGTGTACCGGACTCCATATGACAGTTCTGTTTGTCCATCTCCTGTCGTGATCGGCGATAGTTAAGTACTAGTTCAGAAATGAATGCGAAGGAACCAAGATACCTAACTAATGGCCACTTTGATGTCGCTAAAGATAAATAGATTTTTGTGAATAAGCCCCTATCCTATGCAGCTCACCACTTCCATTATTGCTGAAATTTCAGCCCGGAAAACGCTGCAATGATCAAGTAACCTAAAAGACAGCTGTAGATTCAAGTCATGGAAAAACAAACACCTCCTCCAACTTTGCTGTTTACTTTCGAGCCGTCGGTGTAGATCAGTGGTCCGCATTTCTGCAAACAATTGTTTGTGCTCAAATCACACCGACACGTTACGCTCTTTCTTTACTAGATGATTTAGTCGTCACTGAGCAAGTGGCGTAGCAACATTGAGAGTGCTTTTCGCTTGTTTGCACGTTGAAAACAATTTACTATGCTACCTAATATCAACGCACGTGGTCAATTTACTATCAAAAATTTCTCATACCCACACAATTTCTATAATTTCTGTAACCGAAATTGAAGGGCGTGCGTATTAAGCAAACTCGACTCCCAATTATCGTTTTGTTGACAGTTGAAACTAAGCATTGTGGGTGATTATTTGCAAAAAAATTGACATTAGCTTTCGATATCGTGTGTGTTAGTTACATATTCCACAAAATAACAAGATTTTCTCGGATTTTCTATATTTTTCAATTTCTTTATCTATATACGCACGTAAGTCAATTTCGGTTCAACGCATATGGGAAATTTGCGGGCGTGCGTCAATTTGAGGCTTGCGTACATATATATGTATTATTTACGCATTGCATTTGCCCGATCACAGTTCGTTCGACCGACCATAGCGCTCTCACTAATACAATCTCAATTTAAAATTTGCCTACCACTGGTGTAGATGGAAACGCTGTCTAGGGGAGCGTAGCGCCAATTTGGCTCTCGCCATTCTTCGCTACTTCGAATCTTTGACACAAAGTTGCCGGAGCCACTACTTGGACATCTACTAGATCGAAAGCAAAATGGCTTGCAGAGCTTCGTTAGGGGTCGTTCTAATCCAGCGATTGGCAAAATTGAAATGCAACTGTATTAGTGAGAGCGCCGTAATAGCGCAAATCAATTGGTTCGTTTTCGTTTAGTCGCTTGCTGGCCCTCAATGAATGCCGTCGTTTATAAAAACGACAAGCATGCGTACATATGTATAAGTAGGCTTTGTTCAGAAACTCAGTTTGAAGCGCAACCTGCTTTTGTAGTAGAAGCAGAGCGTTCATAAACGTAAATTTTGCATGAAGCGTTGCTCATCACAATCATCAAAAAAATAATTACTACCGCTGTTGCGTTTCATGCTGCGTTTCTGAACATAGCCGTAATTACGCTTTTACATATATAAATATGCGCGAACAAGCGACATTCACTCACGATGTTGCTACGCCACTTGTAGAGCGACGTAGGCCTGGGTAACACTGCGCTGCGCCGTGCAATTGCGCTGGCGCCAACACTGGTGTTATTGCGCTAACTCCGATTTGAAAAATGCGCCAACTCAATATAGCGCCAACACAATGTAGCGCCAACTCAGTATAGCGCCAACTCAGTATGGCGCCAACTCAATGTAGCGCCAACTCAATGATGCGCTATTGCAATATAATACTGACTCGATTTCGTGCGCTAACACCAGCACCAATATAGCGCTAGTGTAAAATGGCACCACCACAAAGCCAATAACAGCACAGCGTATATGACACCGTCACAATTATGTATGCTACCGCCAATACCGAACCATCGCTAATACGAAAGGGTATTGATATTTTACTTTCACAAATAAAGAAGACAAAATTGACATTATCTGTGAATAGGAGAGAAAAATATAATACAAAATAAATTTAATAAAATATTTATTAGCATATAGTACATTTTTGTTACGCATGGTAAATGGTAAGGGAAAATTTCGATATAATGCGCCCGGACCCGGAATCTTTCTTTTTAATAGGGTGGAGCCGACCCTCGTATTTCATAATGAAGATGCCGAAAAACGAGATGCCAGCATATTTTCCACTTACCCCAACAATTAAAAAAAAATTGAATTAAAATTTCGTGCTAAGCACTAAAAACTCTGTCACATACGCAAATTATTTTTAAAATTAAATTTAATTGTGGCACAATTATTCTGCCAGCGTGTATGTAAGCAGAATTGCGCCAAAAGAAATAAAACGGGTATAGTAGACAGTAAGAAGCGAACAAGTGTTATTTATCGATTATTCCATGGCAATTGCGCTAAAGGTGTTATTACGCCAGAACCGTGCGCGGCGCCACGGTTGGCGCTGGTGTTATTGTATCAGCGCCAAAAAAATTGCGCCATTACCCATGGCTAGAGCGACGACTAAATCGTTTACAAAAGAAAGAGCATAACGTGTCTGTGTGATTAGAGCGCGATCAATTGATCTATGAAACGCCTATCACTGTTCTAATCGTACCACTAATCATGCTGGCTCGGTGAAGTATAACAAGCAGATTTAGGTTTCACGCTTTACTCAGCGCAGACCACCATACCACAATTCCATATGACAAAATAGGTTCTACCTATATTCATATAAGACATTATTCAAGCTGGGTTTTAAGGAGGAGCAGCAAAGTAAAGCTTTGACTCCACTACTTTTTACATACTTATTACCCTACAAGTTTATGTACAGTAGGTACACGTTGCAGACAGCTTCATGACGTCGTCTCCTCTCGATTGGTCAGCTTTAGCTGTTCCCAGGGCCGTGCGCAGGGGAGGGGGGTTTTGGGGGTTAAAACCCCCCATGACCAAATCTAAGTTGCAATGATTTTGCAAAAATTTTCAAAACACAGTTTATAAATTTTGCATTGAATCTTGACTCATAATTTTTGACAAAATTAGTGCAATAATTCATAAAAGTGCGAATAATATGCCACCATATCAAAAATTCTCTATCAAATACAGAAAAATTTTTACAACCAAAAAAATTTCTTGGGTATAATTTTAAGCATCAGAGTATGCAGTTTCAGAAAAGTTAGAGAACATTTAAATTTATGATGTATGGGTCTGGATATCTGTTTCAGAAAATATGTTTATCTTAGCGAAAAATGTATGCGAATGCAAACCAAAATAAAACCCCCCCCCCCCCAAGGCTAATTCCCGCGCACGGCCCTGACTGTTCCTGTTTTTTATTGCAGCTGAAATTACTAAAATGATTTCACAAAAACGTATGACTTCTTTAGAAACTACAAAATCTAAATTTTCATTGCAAATGTCTACATAAAATTTTATGTTTCTTTCTATGAATATGTATAGCATATTTGAAAGTACTCATTCCAGTTCATACATTTGACTTTCTGCATTAGATTTGCGTTAGCCAACCCACCTTCTACTCGCCACTCGGCAATTGGTATTCGCCCAGTCCAACGCACCACTCGCCACTCGCCAGTTACCATTTGCAATTCACATTCATTTTACACTATCCCTTAAGGTCCTTGGCTTTGCGTGCATACATACATATGTATATTATAGTTATGTTTCCTTTTGTTAGTGTCCTTTTTGTGTATAGAAGTCACCTTCTTGCCGAGCATGAGGGTTCATTTCGGACATGCAAGGCAAACTAAAGACGCCATAGCATGTCTGCCATGCAAAGTGTAGTGGCGGATGAGTAGGGCGAGACTGTGAGATGAAAAGGATGAGTGGTGGGTGGAATGAGGACGAGTGGGATGAGTTTTATAGTTACATAGTTGGCTATTGCCTTTTTGTTACAGCGCCATTTACCATTTCCATGCAACCTCATACATACCGGATTACATTCTTCTATTTATGCATATGAGCATTCGGACACACATACAATCTGCACATGTGGGTGGTTGATGGAATGGGCAGTGGAGCTTTTGGGTTAGCTATAGTGCGGTAGTTTAGCTAAACGTACGTGCCCATTGCTTAGATTTGAAAGAAGTAAGGACTTTATGCCTTTTTGCTTGTATTTTGTATGCTTGTTGTATGTATGTAATGCGAGTGTGTTCTATATGTCTGAATTTGTAAGAGAAATAAATGCTGGTACCCATAATGGTATGTACATGCATATGTACATAAGTTACTAGGGTTGATAGGGTTGCTTGCGCTGGGTTGAGTGTTCGTTTAAAACTTTTTCTAGCCAAGCTAAAGTTGAAAACAATGTGGGCACAACACAGCTGAGCGGCCGCGGCGGTTGGGTGGATGGGTGTTAAAGAAACATAAAACATACACAAAAGTTTGTATCCCTTGTTCCTCGATTTGCGGTGCACAGTTTAGAAAAGTTTTATTGTTAGTTTTCGTTTGTCATTGGTATGAAGGAATTATTTTAGTGCGGCAAAATGCAAAATGCTGCCTTGAGTCTGCACAAAAAAAAGGGTTATTATTAGAGAAATTACTGAGGCAGAAGCTAAAATGCCATCTACATGCGGTTAAGATGAATAGTATTGAATGGATGGATGGTAGTATGTAGTGCTGCGGATGTGTGGGAGATTAGAATGATATAAGTACACATGTAGCCCTTTCTCTCTCACTCTCTCTCTC
>OY482672.1:145228098-145328098 GCA_960531455.1 Urophora cardui
GCCGTACATAAGGACTGGAAAGATGAGCGCCATGTAGAGTGTGATTTTTGTTCGTCGAGAGAGGACTTTACTTTTCAATTGCCTACTTAGTCCAAAGTAGCACATAAACTACATATTTATACTTGGAAACTGAATGGAGAGAGGATGAAGAGAATTGGGTCAGGGGAAGGAAAATACAAAGAAAAAAAATATATATTCCAAAATGAGCTCATAATGAATGTGAACGCTTCGGTTTAAGATTTCTTTCGGACTCTTTTATTACTCTGAATGTTTGCTGTGATTCAGCCATTATGAACTGGTGTTGATCTCCACCTACAATTGAACCAGTGTCTTTCGACAGCCTTTCGCTAATTCTGAACTAGAAATTTTTTGCTCATTAGTTATTGATTTCTCTGCAGGGTATATACTAAGAAGCTCTGGTATGCCAAAATAATTGGATTGATGTCGATCGCTTTGGGGTTTGATTAGCCACGAGGCAGTAAGAGTTTTATTCCACGTTTAATATACATACATATTTTTGGGGAATGTGGTATACTCTTATAAAACAATTTGGGGGGCTTAAATAACACACCCAAGCGTACTTCTAGTGAACTAATCCCGAACCACTTACTACAATAGTTCAATTCTAAAATTGCTTAACATCGATATTCTTATCTCAACTCAACTTAGTAATCCACTTGTGGGTTATCTGTTGCCAGATAAAAAGCATAAAGAGCATAACGCTCATACTTGTTTCATTTCAGAAATGAATCACAACAATCAGCCACACATTGTGAGTAAGAAGAAGAGGAGGAAGAAGAAGAACAAAAAGAAGAAGAAGAAGAAAAACCAGAAGAGGAAGAAACAATGTAAAACCTAGCAAAAAGTAGTGTGTCTGATTTTGGCGTTATGGTTGCCACTTAACCTCAAATTTTTTTTTTTTGCAATTTTTTTTTCGCTAGGCAATTGTGTGCGTGTGTGAAAAACAACAATGTACCTAATTAAAATTAATGACATTGAAATTTTATAATGCTCAATGTCATAATGTACGATAAATGAAGCATAAGAAAATATAATAAGTAAAAAAAAAAAGTAAAAAAAAATAAAATAAAATAAACTAAAAAAATAAAATAAAATAAAATAAAATAAAGTAAAATAAAATAAAATAAAAATAAAATAAAATAAAATAAAATAAAATAAAATAGAATAGAATAGAATAGAATAAAATAAAATAGAATAAAATAAAATAGAATAGAATAAAATGAAAAAAAAAAATAAAATAAAATAAACTAAAAAAATATAATAAAATAAAATAAAATACAAAAATAAAATAAAATAAAATAAAATAAAAAAAAATAAAATAAAAAAAAATAAAATAAAATAAAAAATAACATAAAATATAATATAATAAAATAGAATAAAAAATATAATAAATTAAAATAAAGTAAAAAAAATAAAATAGAAAAAAAAAATAAAAAACAATAAAAAAATAAAAAAAATTAAATTAAATAAAAAAAAAAATAAAAAAAAAAATAAAATGAAATAAAAAATTAAAATGAAGTAAAATAAAATAAAATAAAATAAAATAAAATAGAATAAAATAAAATAGAATAAAATAAAATAAAATAAAATAAAATAAAATAAAATAAAATAGTATAAAATAAACTAAATAAATGAAATAAAATAAAATATAATAAAATAAAATAAAAAATTATAAAAAATTAAAATAAAGTAAAAAATAAAATAGAAAAAAAAATAGAAAACAATACAAACTAAAAAAATAAAATTAAATTAAAAAAAAATAAAAAAAATAATAAAATAAAAAATTAAAATGAACTAAAATAAAATAAAATAAAATAAAATAAAATAAAATAAAATAAAATAATAAATTAAAAAGAATAAAATAGAATAAAATAAAATAAAATAAAATAGAATAAAATAAAATAAACTAAAAAAATAAAATAAAATAAAATAAAATAAAATAAAAAATAAAATAAAATATAATAAAATAAAATAGAATAAAAAATTATAAAAAATTAAAATAGTGTAAAACAATAATATAGAAAAAAAAATAAGAATAAAAAAATAAAAAATAAAAAAATAAAAAAAAAATAAATAAAAAAAATAATAAAAATAAAAAATTAAAATGAAGTAAAATAAAATAAAATAAAAATAAAAAAAATAATAAAAAAACAAAATAAGAACTGAATTAATCAAAACTATGCAAAATCAAATTAAATTAACAAACAAAACTTTCTCCATCAAAATTTAAGACAAATGAAAAAAAAAACTCAATGAAAAACCGGGTTGTCTCCGCAAGTGCGCGAATGCGCTGGACTTTGTGACGAACGTGTGAACTCAAATGGAAAGAAAACTAACTATTTAATATAAAAAAATGTACACACATACATAATTACGAGCTAATAACTTATTCAAAACCCTTAATTTTTCCCAACACTTTGTACGGGTTAAATAAAATAAGAAGACAGACAAAAAAATAATACAAAAACCAAGTTATAAAACTTCAATAAAAGTAAAACAAAAAGCCAAGCGGGAAATACAAAAATTAAAAAAGAAAAAGCTACGACAAAGTTAAAGAATCGAAATGAGGAAATCAAATAAAACAATTAAAATTTTTCTAGAAAAAGTTGCTATTGATGCGCTTGGTGGCATAAGACGAACGATGATGCTCAACTGGTGTTATGTATTAGCAGGCAGGCAGGCAGACAGTGGCACTTGATCGGGCTGAGTGAGTGGCCCAACTGGTTTTATTTGTATGTATATAAGTTTATATATGGACTTTATATTTATGTCCTTAGCTCAATACAGCGGCATCATCATCAGTCAACAGTCAATAGCAAAAAAAAAAAGCAGCCGTCTAGGCTGCCCATCTGCTGAAATGCTTAACTCATGCCACTCTCAAAAGTCGCTGTCGTTGTCGACGCATCTCAAATCATTGTCGAACGTGCTGTTGGCCGATCACATTCGAATTTCCAGTTATTTGTTGATGATTTATACCCTGATTTTGCTTCACTAGACCAATTTGGCCCCACTTTAGTATAATATACCACCTGCATTTATTTTCAAATCACTTGGAATTTTTCAATGAAATTTTCAAGAAATTTTCTCTGTATGTTTCTTTTACTAATTTTAAAATTGTCAACTAGGTACGCAAAAATCGGCTCGCAGATATTACTACAGAAAGAGAATTCTAGGTGTTAAGAGTTTCTTGGTACTATGTAAAGTGCGGCTGAGTGCTTTCAATATGTGCGGCAAATTTTGCCTTCAGTTTTTCAATCTGTAAGACCTCCTTTACTCCGCTGAAAAGCTAAATTTTTTCGTGGTCGGGCCCACTTTTGTAAAATCCTTCCACAAATTTACTTAAATAAAATTTCTCTTTATTGTCAAGCCCTGGTTATACAATATGCACCTTCAACTGGCCATAGCACCCACTTTACTTTGTGGTGTTTTTTTTTGAACTGCTCTTTGGTGACTATAAAGCCTATAGTTAAGTAACTCCGCAGCACATTCAAGCAAAGCTTAATTTTGGAACTAAAAAAAAATAAAAATCGGCAACAAAAACAAAAAAGGAGATAGAAAAATTCACCTTTCAAATGGTTTTAATTTAAGCTTTTTTTTAGGTTTTAATGGCCTTTTTATTTTATTTTCGTTTTTATATATGTAGTATTTTTTTCTTTTGTATTTCATTGCTTTTTGCTTTCGTGTTTGGTTTGCTTTGTTTTTTTTTTCTTTTTTGTGTTGGTTGGGTTTTTTGTGCATTAGTTATGCTTTGACTGTTGTTTATTTATATGCAACAACAGACATACCTACAAATAGACAAAATGTCTGAGTGAAATATGTACATATATATGTATGTATGTATGTATGTATGTATGTATGTATGTATGTATGTATGTATGTATGTATGTATGTATGTATTTGGCCACCACATTAGCAAGCAATGAAACTTTAAAAATCATTCGGCACCACCACAAATTACACCAACAACAACAATGGAACACCACCAGCTGGTATTTGGGTCAAATCGAAATGCTTCGAAAACAACACACAGCCAAAAATACAAAAAGTTCGCTGTGTATAGGGAAAGAAGAAAAAATAAAAAAAGAAAAAAATAAAAAAAAATTAAAAGAGAAAAAATTAAAAAAGAAGCTAGAAAAAAATAGAAAACAAATTTACACAACCGAAAAATAGAAAAAAAAAAAAAATTAAAGAAAATTGAAAGAGAAACCACGCGCGTTGAACACTTGAAGATTTTCCCTTAGCAAACCAAAAAAAAAAAAGGGAAGCAATAGACCGTTGCTGGTGTTGGTGGTCAGTTGTGATGAAATTGTTGTAAAAGCACAAGTGAAGGTAGATGAAAAATTAACATAAAGTTGAAAAAATAATAGTAAAAATCAAAAAGTCGTAAAACACTTTGCTTTGCAATGCAGCAAAATGATTTTAATATATCGCACCCTAAATCATAAAGTGACACAACTAAAAAATTTTCAAAATCGAGCTACTTTCATAAATCGGAACACATAATATATCTCTAGCGACTGCCAAAAAATCTTTTCCATCAGAGTCCTTTTTAGCCGAAAAATAATTATTATACGTTGCCTTTTTCCATATCATCTACAAAAACTAAAAAGTTTTTCGGCTCTCCTGAAAATTTTTGAATTTTGAGTTGTGTCACTTTATGATTTAGGGTGCGATATGTAAATATGTACATATATTAGGCCATCTCACCTTTTATAGACCAAAAGCAAAAACCACTACAGACCCGAGAATTTTTTTTTACATTTTCTCGGACGCCCATAGATGTCGCTCAAATATATTTTTTTCATATCTTCGATATTTATAGTCCAATCTATAAGTCCAATACATCAGTAAATTTGGCTGGAGAGAAAAGTATCGACTACATAGTCGATTACATAATCGTATTAACCCTATGTGCGCCATTGGTATCACTATCACTCAGTACTTAGTTTATACCGCCCTAATGTAACGTTTTTTTGCCTACATGTTACACTTCGCCAAAAAATCATTAATCTTTTGCAAGAGAAGTATTTCAATAGCTTCAGTAGAAGCCGAAATAAAACGCTGTCAACATTCTGAGGAATATACATACATATTTAAGTTTTTCGCTTGCTGTGATCTTTTAGCTTCGTTTTACAAAATTTTTTGCTGATGAAACCCCTACTAAAATTTTATGGCGAATAGTTTTCTGGAACATTTTAACGCTCTAACACCGTCATGATAGGGTTATTTTGATCACTTTTTTGAAGAGTCAGAAAAAAATAGTATTTTCAAATCCATGAACTTTTTTTTTTTTCAATACGGTCTAATATACATACAAATGCAAAAATATATGTATAACAATTTTGTAAGTTTATAAACCATTCGCATGTCCATTGTGCAAATCCTGCATTAATAAAGTTACATTCATAAATTTTGTTGTGTCCAAAAAACATAAAATTTTATGGTTGATTTTTTAAGACGTTTTTACTATTAATCTCCTTTGTCTGCTTTAAGCATATTTTTTCAGTCGAATATGTAGTTGGATTATTTTTTAGTTTATCACCTCGTGATATAGCTCTTCTTCTTATTAATTGGCGCGTAATCGCCTAGATGATTTTGGCCGAGTCCAATCAAGTCGTTTCTGTTTCGTGCTGCCTGGCGCCAATTGAAAATACCGAGTCAGTCTTCAGCTGCTCTTCGCAACGCAGTGTGGAGCTCTCCCTTTTCTTCTGCCTTTAGCGGGTCTCGATCGAAATACCTTCTGGGCCGCAGCACCGCCATCCCTTCTCACGAGATGACCTGCACCCGCCCAACGCAGTCGCTGTATGTTTATTCGCTGAAGAATGTCGATGCCTGCGTAAAGCTCGTACAGCTCATCACCTCAAACCTCCGTCGACACTTGCCCTCGCTAACCCTCAAAGATCCACAAATCTTGCGAAGAACTTTCTGCTATAATTACGTAAATAATAATTATGCTTGAACGAATATAACCCTGACGAATTTTAGTTCAAGCTTCCTCTTAATTAACTTTAAATTTTTCTCCCACAATGTGAGTGTACCAAGAATTTTATACCGAATTTCTTGTAAGAAACTTTTTCATTGCGGAAATACACTCGGAGCGTACGACGAGCACTGCCGAGCAGTTATCGAATTTATTGCGAGAAACTTTTTGCACTGCCGAGTAGTGATCGGCGTGTTTTTTTTTTTTTCAATTGATGGCACTAGGTTGTGTCCTTTAACCTGTGCTCGATTATCACTCGCCGAAGGCAGCTAATCTTGTTACTCTGGAAACAAGCAAAAGTTCTCAACTTGTTATGTTTCTGAGCCTATTAACTAAAAGTAGGTGTTTTAAGCCTATAGAATAGGTTATGCCGATACTAATGAGCGTTAAATTAAAACAAGGTTGTACTTTCTTGGTGTATTGTGGAACGATTTTCCGTCATCCCTTTTCACTAGTTGTACTTTCTTCGCCAACTCATCTCAAAGGCAGCCGGAAGTAATCGCAAAGTCATGTCAAATATCTCCAACCTTGGTTTGCAAAACTTTCACACCTTTTTTAAGTACTAGTTAATAAAAATAAAGGTATATAAATGATAAACATTTATATGCACATAGAAATATCTATATTATGAAATTTTTGCATATAAATATTTAGCACATTATCATACTTAAAGGAAAACATCGTCGCTGGTTTTGTCATTGTTACAGATACCTACCTTGCGACTCGTTTTTTCGAGTCGTTAATTTGCATGTTTATATGTAGGTATGTGTTTTTATTTTGCTCTAAAGTGGGTTAAGTATTCATTATGGCATTTGGTATTATGTATGTATGTATATGTATTTTTATATACATACATATGTAAATTATACAAATGTGCGTTTGCCGCTTTGGCAATAGTTTTAAAAATAAAAGTGAAAGCGTTTTTTGTCACTATATGTAAACAGCGTAGTAAAGTTCGTCATTTATACACAAATAGTTAAACAGGTTGAACTCACATACAAACATATACCTACTTCCGAACATACAAACATATGTAATTATGTACCATACATATGTAGGTATTTGCTCATAATACCTGTGCGCACTTTACCACGCACCTTCAACCAACAAAAACAAAAAGGTCGAAAAGCGATAGGAAACCATATATATAAAGCAAAAAAAAAAAAAAAACACATCAGCAAAAAACAAAAAAGAAATAGCGAAAAAATGTTAAAACACAATATCTATGCGGTTTTGAATTGCAAATTCATGGTCATGGTGGCATAGCATGGCATGGCACTGCGGAAGACTTTTGTTCGTAGAAGGCCAATTTCAATTTCATGAGTGTCTTTAATCAATAAAACAAGAAAAAAAAAAAACAAATACTTATTGTAAATGTGTCGTTTTGCTTTTGCCTTGATGTGTGAAAGCCATATTTGGAATGTACATATGAATGTACATAAATGCAAACAGAAAAAAAAACACGAGTCAAATGATTGACGGTCAACGGGGTTTTTTTTTTTTTGATAACAATAAAAAATACTTACAATTACTTATATGTACTTGTGCAATGATATGTTTTATAAGATAACTATGTGACAAGTACATATCGACGCTTCCAAACAATACTGTACTAAGTCGACTTAGTACATTTTCCCGTTTTCAAGTAGATCGTGTCTTAATTTAGATCAGAGATCCCCAAAACTCTAACTGCAGCAGTGTTGGTAACTGCAGCAGTATTAGTGAAAAACGACTAGTTGAGTGCCCAGCTACTACCGTCGCATCGTTCAGTAGCTTGCGGGCAAGCAAAAAGACAACAACGTGCACGCATATATTTTTCGCTTTTATGCGCTGCTATACCACGTCGCACAATGAAAACGAAGTATGCGTGTACGTTCGTATGAAAACGAAGTATGCGTGTACGTTGTTATCTTTATGCTTGCCCGCAAGCAACTGAATCGTCGCACGGTCGTAGATGGTCACCTAACTTTTGCGCTCTTACTACGACAAAACGAGAGAGTATAACAATCTGTGTGAGTTGAGCGTTGCACCTCAGTGCTATGAAACGAAGACCCCTGATTTAGATGCTGTCTAATTTTGGTATCAATCGGACTATCCAATCAAAAGTTATGAGCAAAAGTGTACATATAATACAACTCGAGATTTTTACAGAATAAAAACTTTGAGAGCTTGCCATGAAAAACCACGTAGCAAATTTTTATTTGTTCTTACGCTTTTATATAAAGCGTACCCTGACTTTGATATTGTCGAGTTTTGGTGTTGATCGTTCAATCCAAACAGAAGCTACAAGTGAAAATATACTTAGCATACAACCGAAGTTTCATATCTAGTTTAAATTTTCAGAGCTTCTCCTGCAAAACACAGTTTTCAGACTTAGTACAGTGTTGTTTGGAAGCGTCGATATTTAAGTAGAAACATAAAAAGTCTTGAAACATAACCTCAAAATCTATATTTTCTGAAATGGTAGAAGAGCTCAGAGAAAAACTACAGCATATGTTTAAACCAACATTAGGCCTACCTAATGATTCAAAAAACGCTTATTGTCCCTCATGTCTCACCTTCAATAATGAATTTTGGAAAATATTCTTCGATTCGATTGGAGAATCAGGTATTTCATCAGCAAAAGCTAGCATTCGTTACCCGAATCTTCCTTTCGAGAATCAGCCCATTCTCGAAGGCATAATTTAAGGGGAGAGAGAGAGAGATTAGTTGCCTTATGCTACGTTCCAGGGACGTAACGGTTATAAGAGAAATGGGGTAAAGGTCATATTTAACCATTATCATGAGAAAAAAAATTTGTTTGGCCCTTAATAACCATTATACTTGTAAAAACCAAAAAACCGTTTTGGGCCTGAATAACCGTTATGGCAACCAAAAAAGTGTTTTGGGATGGAATAACCGTTATGGCAACCAAAAAACCGTTTTGGGCCTGAATAACCGTTATTCAGATTTTTATTTTTTTTGGTCAACTATAAAAATCAAGCCTATTTATTGGTCAATATTTCTGGACGATATTGGTATCACATGAAAGGTGTTGAGCAGGGATTGTAGCTTTGATTACCTCTTTTCATTTGATACCAATATTGCTTAAATATTCCAGGGAATCCGGGTCCACTTTTTCACCCATAACTGGGAACTCGACCTACGAATCTTAACAAATACACCTCTATGTCAAAGCCCTGCTCAACACCTTTCATTTGATACCAATATCGTCCAGAAATATTGACAAATAAATAGGCTTGATTTTTATAGCTCACGAAAAAAAAATAAAATAAAAATCTGAATAACGGTTATTCAGGCCCAAAACAGTTGTTTGGTTGCCATAACGGTTATTCAAGCCCAAAACAGTTTTTTGGTTGTTATAATGGTTATTCAGGTCCAAAACAGTTGTTTGGTTGCCATAACGGTTATTCAAGCCCAAAACAGTTTTTTGGTTGTTATAATGGTTATTAATGACCAAAAAAAAAATTTTTTTCCAGGGACCGAAAATAACGGTTAGTTTTTTCTAGTGTGCTGAAAAGGTTACGCAAAAATAACCTTTATCTTCTTTTGGTCCTTAATAACCATTATAAAAACCAAAAAACCGTTTTGGGCCTGAATAACCGTTATGGCAACCAAATAAGTGTTTTGGGCTTGAATAACCGTTATGGCAACCAAAAAACTGTTTTGGGCCTGAATAACCGTTATTCAGATTTTTATTTTTTTTTGGTCAGCTATAAAAAGCAAGCCTATTTATTTGTCAATATTTCTGGACGATATTGGTATCAAATGAAAGGTGTTGAGCAGGGCTTTTACATAGAAGTGTATTTGTTAAGATTCGTAGGTCGGGTTCCCAGTTATGGGTGAAAAAGTGTCCCGGTGCCCTGCAATGTTTTAAGCAATATTGGTAAAAATGAAAAGAGGTAATCAGAGCAACAATCCCTGCTCAACACCTTTCATTTGATACCAATATCGTCCAGAAATATTGACAAATAAATAGGCTTGATTTTTATAGCTGACCAAAAAAAAAATAAAAATCTGAATAACGGTTATTCAGGCCCAAAACAGTTTTTTGGTTGCCATAACGGTTATTCAGGCCCAAAATGGTTTTTTGGTTGCCATAACGGTTATTCAGGCCCAAACCGGTTTTTTGGTTTTTATAATGGTTATTAAGGACCAAAAAAATTTTTTTTCTCATGATAATGGTTAAATATGACTTTTACACCATTTCTCTTATAACCGTTATGTCCGTTTTTTTCTCATGATAATGGTTAAAAATTCCCAAAAGAAGATAAAGGTTATTTTTGCGTAACCTTTTCACCACCCAAAAAAAATAACCGTTATTTTCGGTCTCTGCTATGTTCACGTTGAATGGGAAATTTCGTTCGAGTTCAGAACTTTCTGCCATGCGGTTGTTGTTGTGTTTTCGGAGTGTGAGAGGAATTCCGAAAAGTCAACTTTAGCTCTGAACTTGATCGAGTGGGGTCTGCTCTACTATCATTTGGAGTTTATGGTCATACAACACTGTTCTTTGCCAAAATCTACTAGTGAATAAAAAACTGTTCTGTGCTCCCCAATATAATCCCTTTTGCAATTTTGACCGTTGTACTATAGAACAGGATGTTCTAATTTTTCTCGATCGTATTCAGTTCGAGAGCATTTCTAATATAGAAATAAGTACATATGTATACATATACCAGGGTTGGGCATGATTCAACTAATTTTGAGTGCACTCAGCCTGTATTTAACTACCACTAAATTTGAGTGGTAGTTAAAACTTGAATTTAACTACCACTAAATTTGAGTGGTAGTTAAAATCAGGATTTAACTACCACTCAATTTTAGTGGTAGTTAAAATCAGGATTTAACTACCACTCAATTTGAGTGGTAGTTGAAAATGAGTGGTAGTTGAAAAATGCCCATCCTTGACATATACTAGCTGACCCGGCAAACTTCGTTCTGCCCAAAATAGATTTTTTTTATTAATTTCATTTCAAAAATTGTTATTACACCGGTATTATTTTTAATAGAAAATTAACGATTTTTCACTACTTCATTGGGTATACAACTTCAAAAATATATAATTTTAGTATTCAGTTTAAGGCTGCACGATACACAACATTTTTAGTTTTCTGTTCCGGATATTTATTTTCACTGAGTATTGGCTATTTTCACTAAGTAAGTAAGAGGATTGATATAGTATACCTCCATAATGGTTTTCAGGCCCCTCCTCCAACCCTTTTAGATATATTCAGCCTCAAAAGTTTATTAGTACGTATGGGAGGTGCAATGCCCCATTTTTCGATAAATCTTTTTTTTTTTTTGGGTGAACATGGTATTGATATCGTATATCTGCATAGTGATTTCTATGTACATGCCATGAACGCTTTTAAGGATATTTAGCCTTAAAAATTAAGAACGCATGGGAGGTGCCACGCCCCCTTTTCCCAAAACTACGGTTTTTTTCATAAGCACGCTATTGATATCGTTAATCTCCTGATCAATTTTCAGGTCCCAACCTTAAACGCTTTTATAGATATTCAGCTTGAAAAATTAAGTTTGTATGGGAGGTGCCACGCCCCCTTTTCCGATAACCTACACTTTTATGCGCAAAAATTGTTTTGATATCATATAGCTCTATACCAATTTCCAGGTCCCTGACTTAAATCCTTTTAAAGATATTCAGCTTAAAAATTAAGTGTTGTTGGGAAATGCCACGCCCCTTATCGTATAACTCCTATTATTTTGCGTTAATATGGAATTGTTATCGTTTATCTCCACACCAATTTCCAAGCCCCTAGCGTAAACAATTTTAGAGATATTCAGCATGAAAAATTAAGTTTGTATGGGAGGTGCCACGCCCCTTTTTCCGATAACCCCCACTTTTATGCGTGGGAATGGTTTTGATATCATTTAGCTCTATACCAATTTTCAGCTCCCTACCTTGAACTGTTTTAGAGATAATCAGCTTTAAAAATTAAGGTTGTATGGGAGGTGCCACGCCCCCTTTTCTGATAACCCCCACTTTTCTGAGTGAGAAGGGTTTTGATATCACCTACCTCTATACCAATTTTCAGCTCCCTACCTTGAACTGTTTTAGAGATAATTAGCTTTAAAAATTAAGGTAGTATGGGAGGTGCCACGCCCCCTTTTCTGATAACCCCCACTTTTCTGAGTGAGAAGGGTTTTGATATCACCTACCTCTATACCAATTTTCAGATCCCTACCTTGAACTGTTTTAGAGATAATCAGCTTTAAAAATTAAGGTTGTATGGGAGGTGCCACGCCCCCCTAAAATTTTTTAATTTTTTCTTTGACTAAACCTTCGCGGGGTAACAACAAACAAACGCCCCTAAGGAAGTATTTGATTTGGTTCAGCCGTTTTCAAGTTTTAGCGTTACAATTAAATACCAAATCATTTTTATATATATAGATGTACATTAGAGCGTATCGGGAAAAAAAGTTCGCCGTACGCCTCTCCATATGATTTCTTCTTCGAAAACATTTCTGGAAAAATTTTTTATTTTTTTTTGGACGCCGCTAGATGTCGCTAAAATTCTTATTTTTCATATCTTCGGTATTTTTGGTCCGATCCCTAAGTTTGATACACAAATTACTTTGGCTTGAGAGGAGGGTTTCTAATTCATAATTGTATAAACCCTATGTACGCCATTGGGGTCACTTCCACCCAGTACTTAGTTTATACCACCTTAATGTAACTTTTTTTTTGCCGGCATGTTAAACGTCGTCAAAAAACATTAACGTTTTGCTAAAGAAGTATTTCGATCGATTCAGTAGAACGGGAAATAAAACAAATTTAACATTCCGAGGAATATAAGTTTTTCGCTTCCTGTGGTCTTTTGGGTTCATTTTACAAAGATTTTTTCTGAAGAGACTCCTACTGAAATTTTACACCAAATAATTTTCTAGAACATTTTAACCATCTAGTACCCCTTAGAAAGGGTTATTTTGAACCCTTTTTATACAGTCAGGAAATAGAGTATAGTCAGGAAATAATATTTTTAAGGTGGCTAGAGGGCTGAAATGTTCTAGAAAATTATTCACCATAAAATTTCAGTAGGAGTCTCTTCAGAAAAAAATCTTTATAAAACGAACCTAAAAGACCACAGGAAGCGAAAAACTTATACTCCTCGGAATGTTAAATGTGATTTATTTCCGGTTCTACTGAATCGATCGAAATACTTCTTTTGCAAAAGATTAACATTCCGGAAAAAAAAGTTACATTAAGGTGGTATACATTAAGTACTGGGTGGAAGTGACCCCAATGGCGCACATATGGTTAATGCAATTAGAAAGTGGAAACCTTCCTCCCACGACAAAGAGATTGGTGTTCAAACTTAGGCATCGGACCATAAATACCGAAGATATGAAAAAATGAATTTTAGCGACATCTAGCGGCGTTCAAAAAAAAAATAAAAATTTTTTCCAGAAATGTTTTCGAAAGAGAAATCATATGGGGGGCGTACGGTGGACTTTTTTTTTGGTCCATATAAGGCGAGACGGCCTAATTAACATATGTATGAATGTAAGTATATAGAAGGAACAGTGGAAAACTAAATTAGTTAGGTATAAGTTCATTCTTATTTCGATATTCATACTGGAAATCGAAGTGCATTTTCAAACCTTTGATACAATGTTTATTGGGAAGCTTAATTTCGATAATTAAATATTAAAAACAAGATGGAAATTGATGACGCTATACATATATTTATGTATGTATGTATGTAGTTCTATAATTCAAAATCATTGGAAGAGCTGCATTACTCAAAGTTCCTGATATCTGGTTTATCCAAATACGTATTTTTTGCACTCAAGACAAACTTCTTTCAGCACCCAAATATTGTCCCACCCACCCACTCAAACATAAATCCACAAAGTCTACATTCTTAAAGTACGTTTTAACGTCTTAATTCTAAGGCATCAGCAAATAAAGTGTGAAGTTTACACTGTAAAGTAAATAAGCAACATAAATATGTACATATGTATGTATGTACTTGTTTACACAACTCTTCAAATATGCTAGCTGTCAATACCAAAAAAGAAACTCTCAACAAGTTAATTTTTTTTACGCACTAAACCAGAACTTTTTCCAAACTTTCTTGTTTGGTTTGGTTGTTTGGTGGCAGAGCCGGAAAATTGTTTTCAACATAAAAATGTTGGAGTTCATGCCCTAATTTATGTGGGTACATATCCATGGATGTATGTATGTATTTAGTTTGGTGCGTTAAATTGCTACTGTTGCTGTTGATTGTTGAACAAAATTCAATAATTATGTATCTTGTATGTGTGCATAAAACATAAAAATTTTATGTAAAGAGCGCGTATACAAGTGTTTGCTGACAGAAACGGCAACAGCAGCGATAGTTTAAATATGAACAGCAACACCATAACTTTATGCTAAGCAGAAGATTCACAGTCAATCATACAGATATGCCAAAATGAACATTGGAATAGATACAGATAAAAACAAGTAAGGAAGCCTAAGTTCGAGTGGAATCGAACATTAGATACTCAGCTGTATGCTTTCATTGTTTATTTGCGTTTGTTCGATATAGGGTGTATTTTATATGAAACGAGTGCTGCATAAACAGGGCGCAGCCACGCCCATTTTTAAAATTTGTATCAATCATCCAAATAAGCATACAAATATTATTGTTAGTGCAAAATTGCATCCCTCTATGACTTTTAGTTACAAAGACTTCACGTTACAAATTCCAAAAGGGTTTTCCAGAAATATCTTTGTTAAAAAGTAGGCGTGGTCATAAACCGATTTCAACACATTTTTGCGTGTCTATTAACACATGTTATAAAAGTGCATAAACCAAGTTTAGTCATAATATCTCAGTTATTTGTCAAGTAATAGGCTCGTAGATTTCTTTGTATAAAAAGAGGCGGTGCCACGCCCATTTTATAAACTTTTTTTATTTTTTGTTTCCGGTCTATTGTAGAACTCATGTCACAAAACTCCAATGAATTATCTTTATATTTCACAGAGATATCGCTAAAAATGATTTTATTAGGTCACTTTATAATACCCATATATAAAAGTGGGCGTGGTCGTCAACCGATTTTGGTAATTTTTCGTCCACACATTTGGCTAAGTAAATATAGCACGCGTACCAAATTTCATCGATATATCTTCAACGGTTTCTGAGTTATGGCCTATAAAACTTTCAATATTTGCCCCTTAATAAGTGGGCGTGGCACCGCCCATTTGCCAAAATTTTTATACTTTTTGTTTTATGTCCGTAGTTGGACTCCTGCCACAAAATTTCAGTGACAGATCTTTATATTTGACAGAGATATCGCTTAAAATGTTTTTATTAGGCCCCTTTATAGTTCCCATATATAAAAGTGGGCGTGGCCGTCAACCGATTTTGATAATTTTTCGCCAAAAAAAATGTGTCTAAGTAAGCAAATTACGCATACCAAATTTCATCGATATATCTTCAACGGTTTCTGAGTTATGACATATAAAACTTTCAATGTTTGCCCCTTAATAAGTGGGCGTGGCACCGCCCATTTTCCAAAACTTCATCAAATTTCTTCATAAGGGCCTGAGCTCAATACGTGGGTAAAATTTTATCACTCTAGCTATATTAGTGGCTGAGATACCAAATTTCCGATTTTTTCTATATAGGAAAAGTGGGCGTGGTCATGGTCAGATTTCGCCCATTTTCAATACCAACCGTCCCAGTCTCGATACCAACCGTCCCAGTCTCGATACCAACTTGCATTTCAAATTTCATCAAAATATCTCAATTTTTACGCGAGTTATCGTGCGTACGGACGGACGGACGGACGGACGGACGGACATGGCTCAATCGATTTCTCTTTTCACCCTGATAATTTTGATATATATAAGTCCATATCTATCTCGATTATTTCATTATGTTACAATCCACCGTTATGAAATCAAAATTATAATACTCTGTGTACTAGTACAGCTGAGTATAAAAATATAAAATAAATAGGAAAATAAATAAGCTTTACATTCTCGCCATTCTGTAAGTAAATATGTATGTATGTATGTAAAGAGAGGAGGGAACGCGAAAAATAATAAAATCAAAACAGAAAAGTAAGCAAAAAAGCTTAAATATTACAAACAACAACAACAATAGCAGCAGCATTGTCAAATTCTAATATTTAATATACATACATAGATACATGTTATGTACCTACATACCCACGAAAAATCTAAGCCTTATTTAAGATTTAACACAAGACAATTAAAGGCTTACGAAATAAGGTCTGAAAAAAAGGGGAGCAATTCTGTATGGCGTAAGGCTTAAAATAAGGCTGATTTTCCTGTGTTGATGTCATCAGTCAATAAGGAGTACTTTCTCTCTGAGAGCACACTTTATTCCAAAGGCTTATCCGCCATGCGAAATAAGGCCTAGATAAGTATTAGAAAGTTAGGAACAGACAGAGTGAGTGCATAACAGAAGCAGCGCTGCCAGCGTACTCCTGTTTTAAACCTGATTTGTTAACAATAAGCAACACTTTTTTGCAGGGTATTTGTGTTATGTTTTGTGTGGAATCAGAAGCATAAAACGAAACTGCAGCTTGGCTGTATATATTGCTATGTCTAAGCATAAAACGTAAACAATAAAGATTTTATGTTGTAAATATGTACATATGTACGCTGCAAAAAATGTTTAAGGAGTAAGGAAACAATAAGGTATACTATTTACTGTTATGCGCCCAATCGCTCTGCTCCAAACATTTTAAAACTTAATTTTCTGATAATAGAAACAAAGTGCCCAGATATGGGCCTAAACGTGGACCCGGATGACCCCGGAATTTTTCTGAATGATATTGGTATCAAATGAAAGGTGCTGAGCAGTGTTTGAACATAGAGCTATCTTCGATGTAATGCCCGGTGCTCTGAGGTGAGAGAGAGAATAGCGAAAATGAAAGAGAAAAGGAAATGGCGGGGAAGGGAGTGTTAGTGGAAGAGAGGGTAGGAGTTGAAGAAAGAGTAGAGAAGGAGACAGAGAAAAAGAAAGAGAAAGAGAAAGAGAAAGAGAAAGAGAAAGAGAAAGAGAAAGAGAAAGAGAAAGAGAAAGAGAAAGAGAAAGAAAGAGCGACAAACTCATTGTGACATAAAGCTATCATTCGTCGTTGCGAAGCGGGACGGTTAATTGCTAGTATGTAATAACTAGAGCTCGGATAATAGGTGAAAATCAAACGCCTAAAATTATGCTACGTAATGTTTGTGAGCACATCCAGTGGCAAGTTTAAGGGTGGGGTGCATTCGGGACCAAGCCCCCCGTGAATGCAATTGGATTTTTTGCTTACTAGGATGCCAGAAAATTAAATTATTAAGGTTTTTTATGGTTTCCACGTGAAAAATTGCAAAGAAAGCTACAATAAATAAATATTATAATAAAGAATAATAATAAATAAAGTATAATAAATATATAATAAATATATATATAATTATAAAGAATAAAGAAAAAAATTTAAAATTTGTAGTGACTCGCTTAAATTTGAGACAAAATCTTCGCACGTGGAGGAAAAACAATTACAGTTTCAAACCAAATATATTTTGAATGAAAATAAGGCAAGTCTATATTAGCAAATGGAATATATAATACAGCTTCTTAATTTGTAGTGGTCTGACTTTAAACATTTGCATATTTTTTTTTTGTAGCTCGTTGAATTTTACTGTAAAAAATACTAATACCTGTTATTTGAGAATTTTTTTTCTAGCAGTCCTCTGAATTTTTTTGATGCGAATTTACAAGTCGAAAAAAACTGCGTACTAGAAAATAATATGTATAATATGTGTAACATGATTAAGAACTTTTCTAATAAAATCTTTACCCACCATACCAATATGTTACCCCTTTATATTTAAATTGTAATCCCGCTACTGAAATTTACAAAATGTAGCATATTTTAAGGCGCTTGATTTCACCTATTTTTCCGAGCTCTAGTAATAACTCAGAAAATACTCCGCCTAAATGTATGCTTTAAAGTTTAATCGAAAACAAATTAACAGATAGATACATATACTTAATAATGCTTGTGGACTGACGACATCAACACAGAAAAATAAGCCTTATTATAAGGCTTATTTCAAGGGACCGCAGTTCCACCCTTATTCAGTTTCAGTCCTTACTTTAAAAGCCCTATCATCGCATGAAATGAGCCTTATATAGGGCTAAATTTTTTGTCGGTATGATTGAACGTACTAATATGTATCTATAACTTTTCCTATTTACATCTGTATGTCAATATATGGATGTAAATATGTATTTAGTATGTAGATACATACATATGTATGCTCCATGTAGTAAATAAAATTATTTGGGAACTTCGCCTCGCAAATGGCGCAGCAAGCAGTGGGAGATCGTCTGCTTTGGGGTAATAAAAAAAAGCAGACGCACCAAAACTTTGTTGAGTCGCTTTTTTCTCTGTTTTTAATTTGATTAAATTTCATGTGACCTAATTTCGGGCAAACTGCTATGCGGCTTAGGTGGCGTGCATGCATAAATAAATAAATACATACAAACACACACAAGCACATACATATGTACATAAGTGCTTAAGCATTAGCAGCGCTGCCTATTATAATTCACTCTATTACTAAAGCTCAGTCGCTCAACCGGCTGGCTGCTTGCCTTTCATTCTGACTGGCTCTTGGCTGCCACATTAACTTCGTCAGCCGCCATTGAATTTGTTGTATATGTACTTTTATATCTACATAGTTGTTTTGTTTTTGGTTTTGTTTTTGTGTTTGTTTTTTGTTTTTGTTTTTTGTTGCTGCTGTTGTTTATGGCAAAGGGCGGCTGTTCGTGTCGTATTTATTGTTGTGTAAAAGGGTCTGGTCTGCCGTAGATGCTTTGTTTGGGTTCTGCCATTCAGGCCCATTATTGCCACCGTTTTATCTTTATTGCTTTGGGCGGGCGACCGGGCGGCCGTATATAGGTACATATGTACATATGTACATACGTATGTACATTTCTGATGGCAATTTTGCTGTCGACAGGCAAGGCAGTGCTGCATAATAAAAACAATTCCTTATTTTTTTGTTGTTGTTGTACCTACTATTATGGTTGTGGAATGTGAAAATGTGTCGAACGAAATCAAATCAGTGGAGTAAAGTAAATGCCATAGTAAACACAGAAAATCCCTTCCATCAACGTTGAACAGTTGACGACATTCATGGTGGGTTAAAGTGTGATAATATGTTTGTATGTATGTATGTATGTATGTACAAAAGGCGGTTTGTGAATCAGTCAGTGATAGAAGTGAAAATGCATACCCAAACCTCAATTGTATGAAGATGTTCTTTTTTGAGTGAGTGAATGGATGATGAAAAAACGTATACATACATATGTACATACATATGTATGTACATACATATGTACATACATATGTATTAGGAAAACAAACACAAAACTCCAAAAATTGAGTTGGTCATAAAAGAAAAGCGCTTTATGTGTCGATTTGTGTTATTTGTTCGTGAATTTCTATGTAGGTACACATGTAGGTACCGTATATCGCTTAAATTGGTTGAGATAAATAAAATTAGGGCAACTTTAGCTACATCTAATATACTACATATGTATGTATATATGTATATTACAATACGATACTCTACACCAGGGATGGGCGCCGCAAGGCACATAAACGCAGCAGAGGGGCGATCATGGGCTTTCGTGGGCACTGCATAATTTCCGGGGAAAGGGGAGCTAAGGCGATATCGAAGTTGATGTACACTCCGCCTTAAGTGATGTTCATCGCACAGCGCGTACGGAAACACTAAAAATGAAAACCACATTGTTTTATATAGAGAGAGGAATTCACCAATAATAAAATGTGCAGTATTGCCGCTAAAAAATTTCGAAAAGTGGCCGAAAAAAGTAAAAAAAGTGTTTCCCAATTTTTTTTAGCTAGAAACACATTTTTATATATTTTTGTGGTTTATTTAATGCTTAAAGCAATTTGCAAGCGGTTTGTACCCTTGGTCATAAATAGTGAAAGTTTTGAAAATAATCTTTCTGCTGATGCACTGCTGGCAGCGTTAACATATTTGCAACAAATTCACAACTAGTTCTCATTTAAGTTGTTTTTCATTCCCCCACGTTGTGCGAAAACTCTTCTATTTCGGTTTGTTAAAACAATTTTCTTGCATTCTAAGAATTTTTACTCCCAAATAACTTTTTCGGGGTTTTCCTTCGCAGCGGAGAATTGCTAATGAAAAGTGAAAAGGTAACAAAGAGGCTTTTTTATGTGAATTTTATATGAGCTATTGGCCAGTTTTTAATTAAGAAAAATTTAAAAAAATTTTTTGGTAGAGGTTATGGATCAATTTCGGAGACCACCACATCCCCTCATCAGACTTCTTCAGGCGGCCTCAGCCGAGGATCGAACTTAAGTCGTTTCGATTGGTAGGACAATAGCATCCCATTGAGCTACCACCGCCGTCAGCTTTGTTTTGCTTAATTCTCAATTTTCCTTTTATTACAATCTACATACCAACAACAGTAGCAGAAAACGGCCATATAAAAACAAACGTAAAAAAGCTTTTTTTATATTTAAGAAAAAAACTAAAAAATATTTATTACATTATAGGTTTGAAAGTAAAAAAGGACCAAAAGTGGGCCAAATGTTTGAAAAGGTTCAAATATTGCATATTTTCAAAAAGTTGGGTTCCGGTAGCCTGGCTCTTAAAAAAGGTTCAAATTGTCACTTTAGTGGCCTCAGCGGCAATTCTGTACAATCGCTAATTTTGCAGTTCCTTTCTCGCTCTATTGCTTTCGAACTCCGATGCCATTTACTTCATTAGTGTCATAATTTAAAAAAACCAATTTATGTCTTCTTCGCTATATATGCAAGTAAGCTACTATACTAAAGCAACAATATTTTTTAAATAAAGCCCTTAATTTTCATCTATGCCCATAAAATTTCATAACAAATAAATAACACTGATTCTCACTACTAAGTATCGATTCAGAAAATTGTGTTGTGTCGTTATTGAAGCAAGTGTGCTTTGTGCTTTTGGCATGTACATTAAGGTGGAGTGAAAACATATGGAGCTTTTTTTTGTTTTTTTTTTTTTTTTGAACGTACTAATGAAAAGTTGCCTTAATGAACCCCACAAAATTTTATGGCCATAGGATGACATTTTGAACTGCCCCCAGCCCCGCAAAGTTGAAAGCACGATCTGGTACAAATATGAAATTTTGAAAATTATAAAAGCAAAAAACCAAGTATGAGGATTGATAAACATGGCTAAGCTGAGTATTAAAGTGAATTTTTTTTTGGAAACAACAACAACAAAAGTCAAAGTTTATATTATGCATTCCTTAAATTGCAATTACTTAAAAACTACTGAACCGATTTCGAATATTTTTATACCATTCGATAGGTATTTTGATTCCCTTTAATTTCATATAATTTTACAGTGCGTTCCATAACACCCCCAGCGGGGGTCAACCCCCTTTTACCCACCTTACTTTTCATATATAAAATGTATACCAAATTTAAGGGAAAATACATGCGAGTAGGTCAATAAAATTTGACAGGCTTATTTCTGGGCTAGGAAGGTGCCGTTCTGGCTTTGGAACAAATTGAATTTCCAAAAAAAAAAAAAAATTCGCCCCACCTTAATGTACATATGTATATATATATATGCTCTCTTGTTCTCAATACCGAATATGCATTAGCGCGCTCAATATTGGTTGATATTGGTTGCCACTATCCTAAAAAAATGTTGATAATAATTCCCAACAAAATAACCAAAAAATTACAAACAGACTAATAAATTATCGCCTTCATAATTCGAATGATAAAAGAAACTTAAAAGAAGTACACCTGCTTTGGTTTACAAAAAAAAAATATCTGAAACGTAAATCACATCTATGAATGAATTTTGTTTGTAGTTCGTTTGATTTTTCTTTGGTCATAGCTTTAGTAGAAATTAAAAAAAAAAAACATTTTTAACATTAACAAATTAAGTATACCTTAGAATAATTTTATCATATTGAAAAAGAAAAATACTAAAATCATTTTATAGTTACCAAATTACCAACCGCAAAAAAATACCTATTTTGGAATTAATTACCAAGTGTGGCAACCATATGCTCAGTTTGAGTTCGTCCTTCTCCCCACCAGCTGATACATTTACCTATTTCACCATCCCCATGCAATGAGCCGACGCGACCCGTACGGGTAAATACCCATATGGGCTCAATCGCCCATGGCTGCTCTACACGGTGGGCAGGATGATAGGTTGCATGAAAATGTCGAAAAACGATGGCCGGCTAAAAACTTACGTAAAATGATATTCTAATCTACTTCATAAACACACAGCAAGCGTGAATAACATCTCCAAAATTTTTTTTAAACGAAAATTAGTACCGGCGCACAGCTAGGCATATATATGTACGTTGGGCCATAGTTTTTTCGATATATTCATGCAACCTATTGTTGCTTCCCGCCCACCGTGCACAGCTAGCGGTAATCTCAGCTCTAACTTTTTTTGAGTATTAACGTATAGATATGAAAGAATGAGAATTGGATCATTAGATTAAAATATTTACATAAACTAGCAAAATATTTGAACTTAAAATAGCACCATAAAAAAAACCTACTTTTTTTTTTGAAATTTTCACTTTAGATGCACCAAAGTACATTAAGCACTGCAGGTACATCATAATTGTATATTAAAGAAATATTGCTTTATTTATTCTGAATGAAACATGTTATAAGGAATTTTCACGTAGAGTTAATATTTTAGGAGTTATACGCAAATTAAAGTGGGTACTTTTTGTGTTATTTTATATTTCAGTGGTTATCTTTTAGGTCCTGCTCACATTGGATTTTTCCACTACAGGTGTCCTGTTTTCTTTTTAATACCTTTTCTTGTATCCTTTAGCTACCAGATAATGTACTGAAATCGAAAAAATTTGGACTTTGGCGAATTTTCGATTTCGTCAATATTTGATCCTTTCAAAAAAAAAACAAAAAATGTGGATATCCTTGAAAAAGGAGCAGCTCGGATTTTAGTTTTAACGGATGTTTCATCTATAAACATCACATAACACAACCCCACTTTCCTTTTTTGTCGACATTTTCATGCAACCTATCGTCGCTTCCTGCCCACCGTGTCTACGATGCCCCTACTAAATCACCTACATATTTACATGTAGATATAAAGTACTTTTATTAGTAGTTTTTGTGTACTACAAAGATAAAAGTTTTCAAAGCATATATGTATGTACATATGTATGTAGGTACATATCTGTATATTTGTACACATTTCCTTTGCTCTTTATAGTGATGGATAAAAATCTATTACGGTTATTATCTTATACAGCGAAACCAATTTGGTGCGAGGTTTAATTTGGAAGAGTTTACTCCTTAATAGCAAATACAATACATTTTCTGTTTATATTCAAGAAAATGAACAATTCTGTGCAATTGAATGGAAAACGGTTGCCTTTTGAAGTCTTACCTTTGATAGTGAATGTAGAAAAGGTTGTTATTCGGTGCAGAGCTGGCAGAATGTGAGTTTTGTGTTCTCTTCGTTACGAATTTGAAATCCAACCCATTCTCCGAAAGGAAGTTTTAATGAGAAAATGGTTTTTTTCTAACGCAATTTCTTTTCAACTAGCAAAAACTCGTCCCGCTTTGCTGCGACAAATGACGCTATGCCACTGCCTATAGATCTCCCTACAACTATCCATCTCTCGTTCCCGCTATCTTTTCTATCTCCCCCTATACTACTCTCACTCTCTCTCTCTCGTCCTCCTCCATTCCCATCAATAATCTTCCGTTGCCATCCCGGGTACACTTATCGGTCTATATCGTTTGAATCGGTTCAGTTAACTCGGATACCCATTGAGAAATCCACATAGCATGAACTATAGGTATATGAAAACTCTGATCGGCTCCTTTAATTTGATGCCAATATTGCTCGAAAATATTTCGGGGCCACTCCGGTCCAAGTTTTGGCCTCTCTCTATTGAAGTTCTGATTGCAACTTTTTAATTTATTAGATACCAATATTGGCTGGAAAATATTTCGCGGCCATCTGGGTCCATTATGGGCCTATTTATATCTCCAGAAGGGGTTGAGATATAATAATACAATGGCGCTATTATAACTCTGACGAGTTTTATAGCCGAGCTTCTCTCCCAATTCGAGGCGTGCTCCTTTTTGTTTTTCCTACTAATTGGGTGGACATACAGTTTTATGCCGGCTCCGAACGGCAAATGCATTTTTTGTGAGAAACTTTTTCATGGCAGAAATACACTCGTAGGGTATGCCGCCCACTGCCGAGAGGTGACCGCTGCTCTTAAAAAACCCAATAATTGGATTTTTACTAATTAGAAAAAAAAATTTTTTGTTTGGTGTTTTGCTCGGATTTGTTTTGAACCCGAGACCTTTGGCATAGTAGGCGAGCACTCTACCCGGAACTATATATAGTCTAAATTCTCCAGCGTGTTCATTTTTTGCATCCGAGGTCTTCATTACACAAACAACACATGTACGTTATAAAAATTAACATAAATGAATAATAAATAAGGATTTTGCGAATATAACGACTCCAGCGCCAGGTAGCGAGAAAAAAAATATAGCCTCTGTCGAGAGGACTTATATGAATAGTAAACAATAAAAATTCGGTAAAATTCCATTCTTTAGTTTTTGAGCCAATTTCTCACATAAAAACTCAATACAATTTTCTCAAACTATCACACTGAATCGCAAACTATCCGATACTCGTACACCAATTCACATCCCAAAAGTATGCTTCATAAAATTTTTATTGTGGCACTACAACGTAGTAAATAGTAAAAATAACGTAATAATATTAGTCCTGCGCGATTGTAACTCTAACGAGTTTCAGTTTGAGCAAAAGCGATTCGCAGAGTAAATTTTTACTGTTGCCAGAGAATATGTATAAAATAAATATTTTTTTTGGCGCACATTTTATGTATAATAAAATGTGTATAGCATATGAAATTTAATTTATGAAAAGCAAACTATGCTTATTACTCATTAGTCGCATTTGTTGAATAGTAACGAGTTGACTCATGAAATATCAACAAATATGACTGAAAAATTGTTTGTATGTATACAAAGATATATTTTAGGTTGTTTTAGTTTTCTCTATTGGAGTCAACTGCTTAATTAGGTCACGAGTAAATTGAAAGTAGGTCAAACTCATTGTAACTCGTAGTGAAGAAAATTCTAGACATTTTTTGTAGCAATTTTAGCTTGTGTGTTATTACAAACAACTATCAACAATCAAGAGAAAAATCATTGCTTAAATCATATACTTAACCAAATAAAAAACACGCCCAATTTTACATAAGGAATGTACATATGTAAATGTCAAAGGTTGTGGGGCGGATTGTAAAAATTTAGAAAAAATACGCGCTAATCAAATCAAATTAAATCGAACGCTTGAGTGACTATCAAATGTCTTCACATTTACACTTGGGCAAATAGTTCTGTTTACAGAAGAAATATTTAGCGTAACGAAGCATAGATACATTTATATGTATGTACATACATATATATTATGTGAATACATACATATATGCATATGTATGTATTTGAATATAGCCAAAGGAACGCAACGTATTTCCGGCATAAGTTATCTTAGGTATGTGCCACACCCCGCTTTCATAACCTTAGCTCCATATACGTACTATACATATACCAGTGGCGGACGTTTCATACAAGCCCAAAAGCCCGGCTTGCCGAAATATTTTCGTTCATTTCATTTTATGAATTTCATCACGAAATTCAGTTTTTCCAAAAACTGCTTAAAAGTTAAGCCAAATCACCCATTTTTAGATACCTATGCTCTTATAGTGCTATAATAATCAAACCCACTTGCTACTATTGAAATTCCCGTCTGTACATGGAAACTAAATATACCGCTGCGCTTTCGTGTTAGATTCAGAGATTTCTCTATAAGCTTAATAATAATACAATGGCGCTATTATAACTCTGACGAGTTTTATGGCCGAGCTTCTCTCCCAATTCGAGGTGTGCTCCTTTTTGTTTTTCCTACTAATTGGGTGGACCTACTGTTTTATGACGGCTCCGAACGGCGAATGCATTTTTTGTGAGAAGCTTTTTCATGGCAGGAATACACTCGGAGGGTAGAACTTGAATTTACTTGTTGATGTGCTGACCAAAAGTAGGTACAGCTAAAACAAAAAGGTCTTATATTATCCAGTGTAAATATATCAAAATTTAATTATTTTCCATCATTTTCATTTTCTCAATTTATTGCAATATATTCACTTTCATACGGTATGAATATAGACAACAAAACAAATATGCAGCATCAATTTAATCAAAGTCAATGACGGAACAGCATTCATACCTTCAGATAATACAACAAAAAATTACATAAATGGCTAATATCTATAACTTATTCATACATAGGCTTTTCCAGCCAATTTATGCTAGAGCCGCCACTGACACATACATCCCCGCATACATACCCTGCAAAAAATGCGATCACTCCGGGATACATCCGGGACAACTCGCAAGGGAGCATGCGATTACTACCCATTTGTATCTCTTTATATGGGTTGAAGTGTTCTCTTTTGTTTGAGCATGTCCTATGAAGAGACTAATTGTACCCAGTTTGTGACCGAACGGGTAGCAAAAGCTCACAATTGTACCCGTTTTGTACCCGAACGGGTAGCAAATGCGACACATCCATTTGTGCGACTAATTGTACCCGTTTTATACCCTTTCGGGTACAATTCGTCTACAATTAGTATACATATGTACCCGTTCGGGTACAATTGGGAACAATTGTAGACTAATTGTACCCGAAAGAGAGCGCTCCCGGACAAATCTTTTTAGAGACTCGTCGCACACTTTTTTGCAGGGTATATGCAAGTAAAAAATCATATTTTAAAAAAGAAAACTTAGCGTTCACACTCAATTTGCAGTAGCAAGTAGTACTCGTAATACGAGAATACTAACTACAAGTCAAGTCAACTCATCCCCTTGTGTGACATAACGGCTCATTCATTAGCGTCCAAGTTTGTTGCCTATGAATTCCCAGCGCGTGCATACAAAGTGAGTTAGTCATTCCTGCGGCAAAGCACGCTCGTAACGCATTGCCACATTACACTGATTGTGTTCTTTATTGCTTCTCTTTTTTTTGCCTATGCATGGATGTAAGTAGAAGTCGTAGTAATTTGCTTGGCGTTGAGTGTCATTGTCGTTACGTACCGATTGTTCGGCCACTCCCCCCGCAGCGCTTTATTTGATTGCGATTTTTAAATCTACTCTAAGCTTATATGGATTTTATATATAAATATATGTATAGGTATGGTTATATATGCATTTATATGGTATCTTACATATTTACATGTGTATATACATAAATATGTTTGAATTTTTTTTTTTTTTTTTTTTAAATTTTAAACGTGCACGGAATTCCCAATTCTAATTTTGTAGGTCAAAGCAGCGCGTAAAAAATGATTGGTTGCGTTTGCTGTCTTAGATTGCTTTTGCCTTCTGCGTATTTACTTTCATCTATTATTTTCATAAGTATGCAATGAAAGGTTATAAACTTGGATAAAAAGACAGCAAATACAAATATAATAAAGTAAAATAAACAAAATTGTAATAAAATAATTACAAATAAATATATGCATGTAAATAGGAAGCGTTTACTCATAAAAATTTTTATTTCTTTCCAGGTATGTGCTACTGTATTTCAAATACTGTTTAAAAAACGTAAGTCTTATAAAAAATAAGTGATTTTTAAACTTAGTAGAAGCAATTTCAGTACATAATTCAATATAAATGGCTTCGTTTTCCAACCATAGCTTAAACTTAGTTTAAATTAATATATATATACAATGGCGCTATTATAACTCTGACGAGTTTTATGGCCGAGCTTCTCTCCCAATTCGAGGTGTGCTCCTTTTTGCTCTTCCTACTAATTGGGTGGACCTACAGTTTTATGCCGGCTCCGAACGGCGAATGCATTATTTGTGAGAAGCTTTTTCAATGCAGAAATACTCTCGGAGGGTATGCCACCACTGCGGAGAGGTGACCGCTGTTCTTAAAAAACCCAATAATTGGATTTTTAATAATTAGAAAATTTTTTTGGTGTTTGCTCCGACTGGGGTTTGAACCCGAGACCTCTGGCGCAGCAGGCGAGCACTCTACCCACTGCACCACCAGTTTAAATTAAGCTTTATGTAAAGCTCAAACTCGGTTTAAGCTGACAATTTGTTTATCATTCAGTAATTGAGATCGTTTTTAATATCGATTTTTCGTTAAATAGAACTGAGTAGTCCACTTTCAAAGAGGGCTATGTGATATTTGTTCGATTTTGAGTTTTTGATGGATTGTGTGCCGGTATTTAAAGGTACATTAAGAACTTATTGCAAAATCCTTCCATATTCCGAAAAAATAGCATTAAATACGAATACACTTTTAAAAGTCTTTATGATTTTTTTATACACTTTCAAAAGTCTCTACCTGAAAAAAGTTACTCATACGCCAAGGCAACAAAATGGAGCTTTGAAAAAAAACATTCGATTTCCAGAGGTGTTCAGTTAAAGTGCTTAATATTTTAATCTTCTTTGACTGTAAAGCAAATTGTTTGCAACTATTTCGATTGTAAATATTACAATTACAATAATTTAAAAAAAAAAAATTTATTGCAGTCAACTTTTATCATAAACCATTTTGATTGTAAAAACTAAAATTGCAATTATTTACAAAAAAATTTGATTGAAATGAACTTTTAACATAAATCTTTTTGATTGTAAAAATTAAGAATACAATAAATTACAGGAAACTTATTGCAATCAACTCTTAATGTAAATCTTTTTGATTGTAAAATCTCAAAATGCAATAATTTGCAAAATTTGCAAATTTGCAGCAAATTTATGGCAATAAACTTTTAATGTTAAATTAATTTTGATTTTAAAAATAAAAATTGCATTAATTTACAGGAATTTTATTGCAATCAAGATTTTTTCGTAAATCGTTTTGATTGCAAAAATTTAAATTGTAATAATTTATTAGTAAATTTATAACAATCAATTTTTATCATAAATCAGTTTGATTGCAAACATCATAGTTGCAATAATTTTTAAGAATCAACTTTAAAGGTAAATCATTTTGATTGTAAATATTAAAACTGTAATAGTTTACAAAAAATTTGATTGCAACGAAGTTTTAACATAAATCCTTTGTTTGTTTTTACGTGACCGTTTATTTCTAATAATTACATTTATATAAATTTTGTATGAGCTATTGGCCAGTTTTATTTAAGAAAAATTGAACAAATTTTTCTGATTGTAAAAATTTAAATTACAATAATTTACAGGAAACTTATTGCAATCAACTTTTAACATTAATCATTTTGATTGTAAAAACTAAAAATGCAATAAATTGCAGCAAATTTATTGCAATCAACTTTTAATCTAAATAATTTTGATTGTAAAAATAAAAATTGCAACAAATTACAGTAAATTCAGTGCAATCAACCGCTAATGATTAGATCAGCATAAGTGATGCCAATGAACTTCCTCTAATCCGGACCAAAATATACGTATATAAGATCTTCGAGTATAGTATTGTCGACTTTGGGTATTAGTTAAAAAAAAATTGATTGAAATTATTGCTGTAAATTATTTTGCAAACTCAACTTGATTGCAATAGATGGAACGTAAGCTATTGTTGACAACAAATTTTTAAAATAGAAAAATTGGCATAATTTTCTTTTCAGTTTGATTATAAAAGATGAAAAGTAAATTATTGTTGATTGCAATGATTGTAATAATTTATTTTGCAAGTTAAATCTGATTGCAACAGACGGAACGTAATTTATTGATGATTGTCAAATCTTAAAATAAAAAAATGCAATAAATTGTTTCAATTTGTTTACAAAAGATGGAAAATAAACTATTGTTGATTAAAATGATTGCAATAATTTATTTTGCAAATTTAATTTGATTGCAGTAGATGGAATGTAAATCATTGTTGATTGTAAAATTTTTAAATAAAAAACTGCGAAAAAAAATTTTAATTGATTTCAATAAGCGGAATATAAATAACTATTGATTGTAAAATTAAAAAAAAAAAATATTGCCATAAACTTTCAATTTGATTACAATAGATGGAACCTAAATTATTGTTGATTGTAATAATTTCTTTTGCAATTTCAATTTGATTGCAATAGATGAAACGTAAATTACTGTTGATTGCAATTTTTTATAACCAAAAATTTTGTAATAAACAAAATATGGAAAGCAAATTATTGTTGATTGCAATAATTCATTTTACAAATTAAATTTGATTGCAGTTATAATTAAATTATTGTTTATTGTAAATTTTTAAAATCAGAAAATTGCAAAAAAAATTTTCAATTGGAGTACAAAAGATGGAAACTAAGTTATTGTTGCTTGCAGTTTTTCCACAACCAAAATATTTTTATAAATTGTAATTGTAAAGAAATTGGTGAAGCAATCATTGATTGCTAAGAAGAATAATTGTAGATTTTTACAGCTGACTTTACAATCGTTTTGACTTATAGTGTTTGTTGTGTTTAAACTTGCTTTAGCTACTCTACAGAGTTAGACGTGCGCTGCAGAACTAGATATGAAAAAGAAAACCCTCCAAAAAGGATAACTTAAGCTATCTTTTTGGAGTGATTTCCATTTATTCAAATGCTTTGAAAGATTCATGAAAGAGTTTTATTCAATGTATGCTTTGTGTTAATAAAACAGTGCTAGTTCATATCTCATGCTTCTTCGGCTTTAAGCAGTTCTCTACGAGCTTTAATAGTTAAAAAAATCTTTCAAAAACATTGCAAGTCTTGCTTCTGTTATCGTAAATGTTACAGATGCCATATGCCACATGCTCACACCTTATTTATTTATAAATATACATATACATATATAATAAAGGCATAGCAAAACATATTAATAGTATCGCCTATAAAAACCAAATGATCGCACAAAAAAAGGCAGGAAATTAAAAATAGAAGAAACAAAAATATTGCCTAAGACTTCAAGGGTTATGCAAGCAGTAAACAAGGCAAGCTAGTAAATGTGTATATCTGTATGTCTGTATGTATTTATCTCTTTATTTTAAATGGGCACAAGGCCTTCTTTGCTGCAAATGTGAAACGAGACTGATTTTTGCAACACCAAGCAACCACCACATTTTATGAGTTGCCACAATTTAACGCCAATTTATGGCGCACTTTTAATTTAAATTATTATTTTTTCTTGTATTGACGAACGCTGCTGGCCTTACAACAGCATTGCTAAACGTTTTGAGCGATTTCAAAAAATGCAAATGTAAATTAAAATTGTCATTGCTTGAAAACATACTTAAATATTCTTAAAAAAAAAAAATAATAAAGCAACAAAAAAAAAAATAAAAAATGCTACATAATTCCTTTATTGAATATATTGCCAATCAGGCAAAGCAACAAGGCAACTGTAAGCAAGTTAATATTTGTTTGGCGGATTTGTTGACGTTGTCGACTTGCGGCTCAATGTCGTTGTCACGTTTAGCTTACGGGCGCTTATGGGCTGTGTGTGATCTTTTTCAACTCGAAGTGGCTAAGATTTTTATTTTCAATTTCGTATTCATTATTGATGACAACACTAGTTATTATTGATCATCGCGGCTGCATGTCTGCCATGTCATTGAAAGCTGCTGCTGCGTCCTTTGCGTCTCTCCGGCAATGCTTCTGCCTCCTTTGCACCTCTACGGCACTGCTGTTGCTTCCTTTGCGTCTCTCCGGCACTGCTGTTGCCTTATTTAAGTATCTCTGTCACTGCTGCTGTGTGTTATATAGCGTGTATGTGCATATCTTCGTTGTATCTTCGGTGTTTATTTGATTGGCATTTGAATAGTTTAGTTAGGCGCGCAAGTAAGCTGAGCTATTGAGTATCGCACGTAATTGATTGGTTTTGATTGTTGCTTTCATTTCGCTTATGTATGTATATGCTTTTGTTGTTGTTGCTTTTGTTTTGTGTGCAAGGAGATTACCATATTTGCTTGTACACACACGTAACCGCAGATGTCGATCATTTGCTGCTCTGCTCTTCTCTGATCATCATCCTCATGCGGTTACGTATACGCCACCGCCGCGCATTCACACGAATTCACCTTGCGCATGGTTGGTTGGTTAGTGGGATGGATGGATGGTTGACAACACACAAATCAGCAATGCTTTTGACACATTTATTTGCAATTTTAATATTTTTACTGGCGGCTAAACGTAGGCGTATTTATTTATTTGTAAAATTAATCGCCTACCGTTACCTCTGAATATGTATGCCTATAAAGTAAATGGCCTCGCACATTTGCCATGCCCCGTATGTATGTGTGACACAAACAAGCATACGCCAACAACAATCAGAAAAATAAAATTTAAATTAAATAAGCCTATTTATGCATGCTTACTATTTGTTTGACATAAAAATTTATCCAAAACAGCAGCTAATGAAAAGAAATGCACAAAAGAGTTAATGAAAAATGCAAAAAAAAAAAATAAGCAAAACCCAATACGATGACGCGCTCTTACCTTGTCGTCTGTGTATATTGAATACAATGCAATTCATTCAATTTTTTTTTTTTTAATTTTTCGCGCTTGTTTTTTTGTTTTAAATTTGAACTTGAGACAAAATAGAAATATCTGGGTCATGTTAGATACAAACATACATACATACATACATATGTACATACTCTCTTCTATGTCTGTGCAATTACTCATATTATATGTAAATATATTTATACGTAAATAGGCAGGCGCGCAGAGAATAAGGCCAAGAAAAAATGCTAATAAAAGGAAATAGCAACAAATTGATTCCTATGTGTATGTATATATATTTCCCAGCAGTATTTATCAGCTGGAAAACAGCACATATTTCCTACTGAATATTCAGTAGAGATGTAGTTCTAATATCTGAACTTTCCCTTTCGTTTTTATATAGAGGTGGCGTCGAAAATCAACTACCTAAAAACTGCCGAACGAGAAGGGAGAGTTTCTGTAGTAAAAAAGGCCTGTATACGCAGGGAGAACTTCCATAGCATGTATTTCAGTACACCTGATGTCTTCACTGCGTGTTCAGTTATTTTTTCAGCAATGAATTTTGAACTTACTTTCAGGCTATTTTTCATAATGAATATTCTATTGAATATGCACCTCCTTACCTCAAATACTGCTGGGTTACTTGTATATAAAAATATGTATATGTATGCATGAATATAAATAAATATGTATATACAAGTATGTATAACTATTGCATATGACCTCGTTCAAGCCTCGTGAGCTGTGCGTAAAACAATCAAGATTGAATTGTCATGTTGGCTTATTTTTTAACACAGCGATTGTTAGATGAAAAGTTTATTAAAAACAAATATAATGCACAATGCATTTAAAAATTAAAAAATTAATTTTTTTTGTAAAAATTTGAAATATTTTAAATTAAAAAGCAAAATTTTAGATTATTGGCCCATTAAAAATAAATACAATAAAGTGTGGCTTGGAAAAATTTTTTATTTTTATTTCAAATTTTTACAGTTTTTTGTTTTTAATTTTTTAAATTTTTTTCACTTAAAAATTTTTTATGTAATTTTTTATATTTCTCTTTTTAATTTTACAAAGTTTTTTTAGATACATATATGCATGTTTGTATCTTCAAAATATGACATTTTCTTAAATTCCTGAAGTGTGAGCTTAGCAATTTTTTTTTGTAATTTTTTTCAAATTTTTACATTTTTTTTGTTTTTAATTTCTAATATTTTTTTCACTTAAAATTTTTTTTTAGTTTTTTATTATTTTTTTTTTTTAATTTTACAGCTTTTTTTTGATACATATATTTATGTATATATCTTTAAAATATGACATGTTCCTAAATTCGTGAAGTATTATCTTGGCAATTTTTTCTTTTTATTTTTTAAACTTAAATTTTTTTAATTTTATATTTTTTTTTTTAATTTTATAGTTTTTTTTAGATACATATATATATGTACATATGTATGTATCTTCAAACATGATACATATGTTCTTCAATTCCTGAAGTGTGAGCTTGGCAATTTTTTTTTGTAGTTTTTTTCAAATTTTTTCAGTTTTACAAATTTTAGTGAGATTCATATTTCTATATAAGAAAAAATTTGGAAAAAAATTAAAATGAAAAAAATTTAAAAAAATCGGCCAATTTCACACTTCAAGAATTTAAAAGCAATTTTTGTTTTAATTTTTTACAATTTTTTTCAAATTTTTGTTTTAATTTGTACAATTTTTTTTTTTAATTTTTACAATTTTTATTATACAATTTGAAAAAAAAGAAAAAAAAACGAAATGAAAAATAAAGAAACAAAATTTATCAAGCTCACATTTTAAGAATTTAACACCGTCTTTTTTTGGCAATTTTCTTTTTTTTTTTTTTTGAATATATTTACAAATTTGTTTAGATTGTATATTATGATGTATCAAAAAAATTTGTAAAAAATTTAAGAAAAAACAAAAAAAAAATTAAAATTTCTAAAAATTTAGGAATATCTGCCAAGCTCACACTTCCATAATTTAAAAACATGTCCTTTTTTGGCAATTTTTTTTCAAATTTTTGTTTTAATTTGTATTATTTTTTTTCAAATTTTTACAATTTTTATTATACAATTTGAAAAAAAAAAAAAAAAAAAAAAACCAAATGAAAAATAAAGAAACAAAATTTATCAAGCTCACATTTCAAGAATTTGAGAACATCAGTTTTTAACATTTTTCTTTTTTTTTTGAATATATTTACAAATTTGTTTAGATTGTATATTATGATGTATCAAAAAAATTTGTAAAAAATTTAAGAAAAAACAAAAAAAAAATTTAAATTTCTAAAAATTTAGAAATATCTGCCAAGCTCACACTTCCATAATTTAAAAACATGTCCTTTTTTGGCAATTTTTTTTTTAATTTTTGTTTTAATTTTTTTGGCAATTTTTTCTTTTTATTTTTTAAACTTAAAATTTTTTTTAATTTTACATTTTTGTTTTAATTTTATAGTTTTTTTTAGATACATATATATATGTACATATGTATGTATCTTCAAACATGATATCTTCTTAAATTCCTGAAGTGTGACCTTGGCAATTTTTTTGTAGTTTTTTTTCAAATTTTTTCAGTTTTATAAACTTTAGTGAGATACATATTTCTATATAAGAAAAAATTAAAAAAATTTGAAAAGAAATTAAAATGAAAAAAATTTTAAAAAATCTGCCAATTTCACACTTCAAGAATTTAAAAGCAATTTTTGTTTTAATTTTTTACAATTTTTTTCATATTTTTGTTTTAATTTGTACAATTTTTTTTAAATTTTTACAATTTTTATTATACAATTTGAAAAAAGAATAAAAAACGAAATGAAAAATAAAGAAACAAAATTTATCAAGCTCACATTTTAAAAATTTAACAACGTCTTTTTTTTGGCAATTTTCTTTTTTTTTGAATATATTTACAAATTTGTTTAGATTGTATATTATGATGTATCAAAAAAATTTGTAAAAAATTTAAGAAAAAACAAATAGAAAAAATTAAAATTTCTAAAAATTTAGAAATATCTGCCAAGCTCACACTTCCATAATTTAAAAACATGTCCTTTTTTGGCAATTTTTTTCAAATTTTTGTTTTAATTTGTATTATTTTTTTTTTTCAAATTTTTACAATTTTTATTATACAATTTAAAAAAAAAAAAAACAAAAAAAGACCAAATGAAAAATAAAGAAACAAAATTTATCAAGCTCACATTTCAAGAATTTGAGAACATCAGTTTTTGACAATTTTCTTTTTTTTTATATTTTTGCACATTTGTTTATATCGTATATCATATATCATATATAAAAAATTTGTAAAAATTTTAAGAAATAAAATCTAAAAATTAGAAACAAAATATTTTTTTAGCCAAACTGACTCACTCACAGCAAATGCCATTTTCTGCATACAGAAATGTATTTATTTTTGGTTTTTTTTTTTTTTTTTGTTTGTTTTTTTTTTATATTTCTGATTGCTCAATTTATGTCAAATTACCACTCAAATCAAATCCAAATACCAAAACACCACCACATAAATTTCAACAATTTAAAAACTAATTACAAAAACAAATCAAAACTCTAACGCAAGCTAATTAAAATTATAATGACGCCATCATCTAGTTTCTAAAGCGTTAATGAGCGTTATTAGTTGATTGAAAAAATAAATCAATCACAACAAAACAAAAAAATAATAATAAGAAACAAAAGTGATTACAAAATGAATAAAAAAAAGAACAAAATCGCACGCTAGCGAACTTTGCTTCATAACAAAAAAAAACACAAATGGGAAGCGTAATTATTATTATGAATCGCAAAAATAAATAAATAAATCACTACGATAATTATGACAACAATAACAAATATTCAAGCAGAGCAAAGCAAAGTAAGTACTGCAGCCAAGAGATGCAAATGCGAATATGGAAACAAATAAATAATTATATCAGAAATCATAGAATTGTGCATAGAATTGCAATTGAGTGCTGAGAATGCAATGTTATCGGGTTACCATCTATTTTTTGTTTGTTATGAAAAGAGATGAAAGTGATTGTAAGTAACTTACAGGTATTTGTGGTACAAGTAGCTTTGAAACAAAAAATGTTACTAATTTTTTTTTGTGAAACAAATTAATATTGAGGATAGCTTAATGTGAAAATATGAGAGCTGTAAAAATTTACAATCATTTTTCTTAGCAATCAATGATTATTCAGCAAATTTTATTGCAATTATAATTTATTGAAATTTTTTTGCAAAAAACTACAATCAGCGGTAGTTTACTCTTCATAATTTGCAATCAAATTGATTGCAGGCAAATTTATTGAAGTTCTTTGGTTTTTTAAATTTGCAATCAATAAAAATTTACGTCCCTTCTATTTCAAATTGATTGCATTCAAATTTATTGAAATCAAATCTATTGAAACTTTTGATTTTAAAAATTTACAATCAACAATAATTTACATACTATCTATAGCAATCAAATTGATTGAATCACAATTTTTTTGGGATTTTGCAATTATTGCAATCATTTTTTTTTCTTTTATGGGCAGCAATAGAATATCACATACATTTTGTACCCGATTGGAGGTGTCTCATATGCTAATCTAATCAATATGATTTACGATAAAAGTTGATTGCAATAAATTATTATTGCAGTTATAATTTTTTTTTGTAAATGATATATCATATGAGTTGATTGCAATAAAAAATTTTCTAAATTATTGCAATTGTAATTTTTATAGTCAACAGATTTAAATTCATTGTTTTTTACACTCAAAGCTGATTGCAATATCATGTAATGTTAACAATCAAAAGATTTAATGTCAATGTTTGTACATTAAAACCTGATTGTACTTTTTTTTTAATATTAGCAATCAAAAAATCTAAACTCAATATGATTTACAATCAAAGCTGACTGTAATATTATATAATTTTTACAATCAAAATATTTAAAGTCATTAAGATAAAAAATCAAAGCTCATTGCAATATTAGGCATTTCAAACAATCAAAAGATTTAGTCATTATGGCTTACAATCAAAGGTGAATGCAATATTATATAATTTTAACAATCAAAAAATTTAAAGTCATTATGATTTACATTCAAAGCTGATTGCAATATTACGTAATTTTAACAATCAAAATATTTAAAACCATTTTGATTTACAATCAAAGCTGATTACAATATTAGGCACTTTATTTGATTGCAATTTTTCAGAGCTGTGTAATATGAATACATATATGTATATAAGAAAGGCCGAAAATCACCGCTTTTTTAATTATCAGTATGGAAACTAATGTATTACTTTATGTGAATTTAAATGAGTTATTGGCCATTTTTTTAATGAAGAAAAATTGAAATTTTATTTTTTTTTTTTGGTAGAAGTTATGGATCCATTTCGGAGATCACCACATCCCCTCATCAGACTTCTTCAAGCGGCCTCAACCGAGAATCGAACTTAAGTCGTTCGATTGGTAATATATTACTATTTATAAGAATAGCTAAGAAGTTATTTGGGGCATAAACTTTTCTGTTACCAAGCTGTTTGTGAGAGCATTGATAGATTTTTATTGCTGTTCAGTTATCAACGAAATGTATGACCGACCGTTTTAGTAACCAATCTGTAACTAATACTATTTCTACAATTGAATTCAACTTCAAATTTTGGAGTGTATAGAAAAAGAATTTCCATTAGTCCAAAGTTCATTAGTGACTATAATTATATCAACATATTCATAAACTTTATTCTACACGAATATTTAGTATACAATATATTTATGTACACATTCTCATGTAATTTATGTTTTTAAATTTATATACTTAAAGAACACAATATACCTACATAGTTTTCTATTGATAGATATGCACTTACACACACACATACACAACACACGCAACATTCACTGTTCGCATTCACCACTCAACGCCCCAAACAGCAAACTCAATTGTGACCTACTAACCTAATTTGATAGCGAACGCTAGAAGCAACAGCTGTGCTGCACGCTTGAATTGGGGCTATCGCTGCCTTGCCTTGCTTTGCATTGCCTTGCTTTACCAAAAGATAAAGTAGATAATGCGGTGTCGGCATTCAAATGCATTTTAGTTTGCATGTGTATTGGTGTATGTTGTATCTACATATATGTATGCTTGCAAGACTATACCAAGCACTGAATTGCGCGAATCTTATAGAGTAATTTGGTTACACTGAAATTCGCTTATACACAAAAGTGGGTACTAGTATAACATTTTCAGATTAAATGAAACTTTTTTCAGGTCAAGTGAAACTTTTTTCAGTTCAAGTGAAACTTTTTCCAGGCCAAGTGTAAGCTTTTTAAATTGAGTTAAAACCTTTTTCAATTGGAATGAAACTTTTTCAATTGGAATAAAACCTTTTTCAATTGAAATTAAATGGAAAAAAGTTTAGTTTCAAGTGAAAAAGGTTCCAATTAAATTGAAAAATATTTCACTTGGCTTGAAAAAAGTTTCACTTAAATTGAAAAATGTTTCACTTGACTTGACAAACGTTTCACTTGGCTTGAAAAAAGTTTCACTTGACTTGGGAAACGTTTAACTTGGCTTGAAAAAAGTTTCACTTGATTTGAAAAATGTTTCACTTGAATTGGGAAACGTTTCAGTTGACTAGAAAAAAGTTTCACTTGACTTGAGAAACGTTTCACTTGACTTGTAAAATGTTTAACTTGACTTGGCAAACGTTTCACTTGGCTTGAAAAACGTTTCACCTGACTTTAAAAAAGTTTCACTTGACTTGAAAAATATTTCACTTGACTTGAAAACTGTTTCATTTGACTTGGGAAACGTTTCACTTGGCTTGAAACATGTTTCACTTGACTTGAAAAATGTTTCATCGTTAACCACTTTTGCTGCTGGCTATAGCCAACCGGCTAACAGCTCGCACATTTTGTCAAATATGGCGTTACAAGTAGATATCATTGCCAGATTTATGTCGTACTGCGAGTGTCGTTAGTGTCATCATCACTCAGTGCTGCCATAACGCCCATATAAATACGAATATGGGTGTGAACATATTACATGCATATGTACATAAAATACATAGAATATAATAAAAATGCATATTTATTTAATGCGCACGCATATGCAGTATATAAAAATATATATAGGAAATTCCCAGTAAACCATTTGCTTGTTTTTTTTTCTTTGGTTTTTTGTTGTAATCATTGGATCTTCATTCTGGTTATTCCGGATAGAGATTTTTGGATATGTCAAGTGCTCTCCACATCTATACCGATGGATCCAAATTAAATGGTAAGGTGGATGGCGGGGTCTTCGTAGCCCAGACGGTTACGAAACTCGCTTTTAACCTTCCGGACCATTGTAGCGTATTTCAGGCGGAGGTTACTGCTATCCCAGAGGCGGTGGACTATATCCGTATTTCAGGTGGAGGTTTTTGTTATTTAAGAGACGGTGGACTATCTCCGTAAGGAAGTCCTCATGCACAACAAAATTTGCATATACTCTGCCAGGCTGCGTTGAAGTCGCTTGGATCTGTCACCTGTCAAAGAAAATTACATAAATGTATAATAGCTATGCTTCATACATCGGCTTGCCCAGCCAATTTATGCTAGGGCCGCCACTGGTAAGTACATACATATGTATATTGGCAGTTATGCACCGACGCAACGCAACGCAATGCAACGCTGCCCTGATCAACTGCTTTGCTGCATTTTGTTGCACATTCCTTTGTTTGCGACATCCAAATGAGGAACCTCTTACCGGCCGGCCGGCCGGCAAACGTGGCAATAAAACCAGCTGGCTGGCTGATTGGCGGACTGGCGGCTAGCGGACTGTTTGACTGCTTAGCTCATTGCGTTAAATATTTATTAAGTAAATACGAGTAGATACATATGTGTGTGTGTGCGTGCGAATCTTGAAACTGCAATCGATTTGCTGTAATTGCATGTTGTTTGTTTTTGTTGTTGTCGATAATGCAATGTTGATATTTGCACATATATATGTATGTACATATCAACATACATAGGTAATAGATTTTTATTTCCACTTGGTCGCACCGTAGAAAATCTCACACACATTCAACGGCATATGTAGTTTAGCTAATTATACGTGCAACAACAACAACAATCAACAGTCAACTTTGATTAATGCGGTTTTGCAAAAGAAAATAAGAAAAAACAAGTAAGGAAGCCTAAGTTCGAGTGGAATCGAACATTAGATACTCAGCTGTATGCTTTCATTGTTTGTTTGCTTTTGATGGAAACACGGTGCACTTAATATAAAGCGAGTGCTGCATAAAGTGGGCGTATTCACGCCCATTTTCTAAATTTTTATCAGTCATCCAACTAAGCATATCAATATTATACTTTGTGCAAAATTTCATTCCTTTATGACTTCTAGTTACAAAGATGTCACGTTACAAATTCCAAAAGGGTGTTCCAGAAATATCTTTGTTAAAAAGTAGGCGTGGTCATAAACCGATTTCAATAAATTTTTGCGAGGCTATTAACACAAGTTATAAAAGTGTATAAACCAAGTTTCGTCATAATATCTCAATTATTTGTGTGAATTATTATTTCAATGAATTATCTTTATATTTGACAAAGATATCGCTTAAAATGTTTTTATTTGGCCCCTTTATAGTTCTCATATATAAAAGTGGGCGTGGTCGTCAACCGATTTCGCTAAAATTTTGAGCGTGTATTACCACAAGTAATGAAAGTGCGCACACCAAGTTTCGTCATTATATTTAAATTATTTGTCGAGTTATGGGCTCAGAAATCTCGTATATTCCTGTTTATAAAAAGAGGCGGTGCCACGCCCATTTTCCAAAATTTTTGTGTTTTTCGTTTTATGTCCGCAGTTGGACTCCTGCTATAAAATTTCAATGATATATCTTTATATTTGACAGAGATATCGCTTAAAATTTTTTTATTAGGTCACTTTATAAGACCCATATATAAAAGTGGGCGTGGCCCTCAACCGATTTCGGAAATTTTTCGTGCGAATATTTGACTAAGTAAGTATATCACGCGTACCAAATTTCATCGATATATCTTCAACGGTTTCTGATTTATGACTCATAAAACTTTCAATGTTTGCCCCTTAATAAGTGGGCGTGGCACCGCCCATTTTCCAAAATTTTTGTGTTTTTCGTTTTATGTCCGCAGTTGAACTCACGCGACAAAATTTCAATGACAGATATTTATATTTGACAGAGATATCGCTTAAAATGTTTTTATTAGGTCACTTTTTAATATACATATATAAAAGTGGGCGTGGCCGTCAACCGATTTTAACTATTTTCCGTCCAAACGTATGCCTAAGTAAGTAAATCACGCGTACCAAATTTTGTCGATATATCTTCAATGGTTTCTGAGTTATGACATATAAAACTCTCAAGGTTTGACCCTTAATAAGTGGGCGTGGCACCGCCCATTTTCCAAAATTTCATCAAATTTCTTCCTAGGGGCCTGAGCTCAACACGTGGGTAAAATTTCATCGCTCCAGCTATATTAGTGACTGAGATACCAATTTTCCGATTATTTCTATATAGGAAAAGTGGGCGTGGTCATGGTCCGATTTCGCCCATTTTCAATACCAACCGTCCCAGTCTCGATACCAACTTGCATTTCAAATTTCATCAAAATATCTCAATTTTTGCGCGAGTTAGAGTGTTTACAGACGGACGGACGGACAGACGGACGGACGGACAGACGGACGGACGGACGGACGGACAGACGGACGGACGGACGGACGGACAGACGGACGGACGGATGGACATGGCTAAATCGATTTCTCTTTTCACCCTGATCATTTTGATATATATAAGTCTATATCTATCTCGATTATTTCACTCTGTTACAATCCACCGTTATGTGATTAAAACTATAATACTCTGTGTACTAGTACAGCTGAGTATAAAAATAAACTGAGTGTGGGCAATTGCAATTGTAATTTATACTTGCTTATTTATATGTACATATATATGTACAGCAATTAAAGAATTAGCGAAAGGAATTAAAGAGATAGATTTTTATGTGCAATTGGGGTACAGCGCTTTAGTTCACATATAAATCAGTGTTATTTGCAATTCATAGAATTTTTTTATTACTTTTTAAAATAATTTTTTTTTGCACAACAAACTTGGATAGCTTGTTTTCACTATGAAATCATCAAATTATAGTAAAACGTGCATTGCATGTGCGACCTTGGTTATCAACGGAAGAGTTCCTACAAAAACATATACATACATATACATAGATGCGTAAAAATACATATGTATATGTAATCACATAAGTACTCGCTAAAGCGTCCTGGCTTCTATTCACTGACAGAAAACAACAACAAAAAATAAGCCGTCCAAAATGTCAGAAAACGCTTAATTACCATAACTCACCAACTTCGCATAGAGCAGATCATGAATATGAGTGATGAGTTTTTAAGAAAAATTAAAAAAAAAATATACAATAGTAACAACAATCTAGAGATGAATAATTAAGCAGAAAACAAATAAACTTCTTACGCAAGCGGAAAACATTAATTCATATCAACACTTGCAATGTTGTTGAGAATTGAAGTTGCGCAAAGATTAGCCAATCGTGGTAGACAACTCACATTTACACTCAAATAAATTTTTGTATAAATTTTAAACTTTTTTGGTCGACATATAGGACACGACCGAAAAATTATTAAAATTTAAACTTTGAATAGTTTAAAAGATTTTTAAACTTTTAAGGTTTAGATTTTATTCCAAATTAAAATTTATTTTAAGACTTTCAAAAGATTAAAATTTAAACCTTTTTTTGGTTTAAATTAAAAAAAAAATGTCTGCTCCCAACTCCTCTCCATGCTTTTCCCTATTGTATCTTCTTTCCTTTCCTTTTTTCTCCTTTTCTTTCATATTATTCTCCCCCCAACATCCGCTTAATCCTTTTCCATATTGTGTCTTCTTTCCTATTCTCTTCTTCTCCTTTTCTTCCTCCTTCATTTTATCTGTTTCCATAATTATTTTGTGTTTGTTTGTTTCTCGATTCAAACAACGCCACACAGTCATTCATTCAAATTGTCTAATAACTATACATAAATGAGCTTTTTATATTGTTCATTTCTCGGAAAAGAAAGTTGGAATTTCAAATCAAAAATTAAAATTTTTTTGTTGAAACGAAATTATACGACCAATGAAAGTTTAAAATTTAAACCTTAAAAGTATGAAATTTATTCCAAAAAATACTTTGAAATATTTGAACTTTTGTAAGTTTGAATTTCAAACCAAAAAGGAATAAGAAACTTTTAAACTTTCGAAGGTTCAAAATTTAACCCAAAAAAAGTTTTAAATTTCTTTCAAACGAAATGAAAGTTTAAAAAATATTCCTATATTTATAACAGTGTATGTATTAAGTAGCTAAAATTAAGAAAAAAAATTAAAATATTTACATACGTAATTTTTGACATTGGTTTTGTAGAGCTGAAGAGGAAGCACAAAAATACTTAATGATTAATTAAGAAAAAGAGGATATTGCATCATTGCTTGAGTCCTTGAGATTGCCTAATGTTATATGTGTCTGTACATACACATGGTTTATTTTTGTAATTTTTTGGTGTTGAAATTTTTGAAATTAAGTCAGGCTATCCTCCATACTTATACTTACATACTCTGAAAAAAAAAAAAACGTTGTAAATACAAAGACTTTTGCAGTTAAATGAACAACTTTCCGCAGTTGAAATGTGCCCAACAACGCTCCGTTGTTGTTTCAAAGATGCGAGCGTTTTTGATTCAAATACTTTTCGTATTTAAGTTAACAACGGAAACTGTTGAATGAAATACTTTTATATTTAAGTTAACAGTTTTTACTTTTAAATTAACAGCAAAAGTTTTTAGTCCAAAAGCGAGTACTGTTGATTCAAATACTTTTCGTATTTAAGCTAACAACTTTTGCTTTTGAATTAACCGCAAAAGTTTTTGGTCGAAAAACGGGCACCATTGAAGCAAATACTTACGCATTTAAGGTAACCTCAAGAAAATTGTAAAAATAGTATTTTTTTTAATATAATAGATATTATTATATGTAAGTATGTTTACATATCGAGCCCTAACCGCCATAAAGTGTATCCAACAAAATTATCGATTTTAGCGTTTTTAAGGAAATCAATAACTTTTTATAGTACGCATCAACTCCCACAATTTTATGGACTTAGGGCCGGTTTCACCTCCTCCGGTTAAGCACTTAACCAGAGATTTTTGCCCGGTTAAGCAATTTATTTGACAGCTCGCCATACAATTTACGTCAAACTAACCAGCGATTAAATTAACCGCAGATTGTGAAACCGGCCATAAATAAATTTCAAGGCTGATTACCAACAGTATGAAAAGAAAATAAAAACAAACTCCTGTAAAATTAAATTTTTGTTGGATACACTTTTTGGCGGTTAGGGCTCGATATGTACTAGTAATAAAGGCCCGCCGTCACCAAAGGAGTCATTCATCCATTCACCATTTCCAAACGCATCAGTACATCTGCAGAAAACTCTCACGACATCAAAACAAGCTAAGTTTATCAATAGATATTAGTTTTTGTTTAATTAATTTTTTTTATTTATGTATGAAATTTATTTTATTTTAAAATTGAAACGAATTGAACGAATTTCAAAAATTTTGTTTATTTTTTTATTTCAAATCCTTCTTTCTTTTTACTTAAAAAATGTTTAACAGCAATCGAGTTTTTGAATCAACAACGCACGTCTTTGAATTAACTACGGAAATTTGTTGAATCAAAAACTTTGCAGTTAAAACAAATACTTTTGCTGTTGAAACAAATACGGAGATTCAACAGCGGAAAGTTGTTGATTTAACCACGGGTATTTTTTTCAGAGTATACATATATTATGAAAAAAAATTAAGTTCTTCCGAAATCCGCGAAACAACTCGCATTTCATAGTATGTACTCGTAGGTACTACGGAAATTTATAGCGAAAATTTTGTCTTAATATATTAAAGTTTATGGGTCGCGGAAATGCCTCCAAATTTCTCTCTCATTTCACAGTGATGCTACATAATTTTTTGGAAAATTCTTAGTGAACAAGAAACACGTAAAAAAGGGAAAAATATGGTTTTAGGAATTTTTAGCGTAAAAATAGCCTTTTTCCGGATTGATTTGTTGGATTTTAATTTCTTGTATCACCTTAGTAGATTTCTCTAAGTAGTCTCATGATTCAGATCAAAAGTTTCAAAAAGTGTCTTTATAAATTTCAATCTTTCAGCATTGGTCCTACTTCTACTGACAACCCAACAAACAGAATCTCTAATATGTGTAGACTACATAAGATAGAAAGAGAGCGAAGGTTGAAGGGTTAGGAGGTTAGGTTAGGTTAGTTGAGGTTAGCTTAGGTTATGTTAGGTTAGTTTAGGTTAGGTTAGGTTAGGTTAGGTTAGGTTAGGTTAAGTTAAGTTAGGTTAGTTTAGGTTAAGTTAGGTTAATTGGGTATGTTAGTGTCTAGCACGAAATTATTATTTTTAATTTTAATTTTTATACTTTGGAATAAGCGGAAAAATCCAATTAGCTCATACAGCGATGGTAGATGTGATAGCTATTTCGAAGAAAAACCACTTTCTTCATCATCCGACATCTTCTCGGGAGCACACCAGGCATTGAACCTACGCTCCTACCATCAGTAGCCGAATATTAGCGAAACGCTAAGCACTGCGGCTACCGATGGTCCTGCTGCTTGCATAGCAGATGTACGAAAATCGTACACTAAATGAGGTTAGATTGAATAGAGCAATGGCATATATAAGTGAAAAATCCAACAGCTCAGCAGGACCATCGGTAGCCGCAGTGCTTAGCGTTTCGCTAATATTCGACTACTGATGGTTGGAGCGTAGGTTCAATGCCTGGTGTGCTCCCGAGAAGATGTCTGATGATGAAGAAAGTGGTTTTTCTTCGAAATAGCTATCACATCTACCATCGCTGTATGAGCTAATTGGATTTTTCAGCTTATTCCAAAGTATAAGTTAGGTTAAGTTAGGTTCGATCATAGTTCGATCCTCGGTTGAGGCCGCCTGAAGAAGTCTGATGACGGGATGTGGTGGTCTCCGAAATGGATCCATAACTTCTACTAAAAAATTTTTTCAATTTTCCTTAATTAAAAACTGGCCAATAGCTCATATAAAATTCACATAAAATAGGTTAGTTTAGGTTAAGTTAGGTTAGGTTAGTTTAGGTTAGGTTAGATTAGTTTAGGTTAGGTTAGGTTAGCTTAGGTTATGTTAGGTTAAGTTAGGTTAGGTTAGGTTATGTTAGGTTAGTTTAGGTTAAGTTAGGTTAGGTTATGTAATAGTGGCTGTTGGTGCAAGCGCCAACACACCTAGGCCCAAAAGATTCCATTGTAATACAACGAGGATCAAACCCTCTACACAAACCAAGAAGTAGATTCAGTTAATCTTGGCATCTTTTTAGGATCCATCTTAGCCAAGTCACTGCGGTCATAAAAGTGGGCGGATCCCAAAAATGTCAGCCTCTTACATCATATTGCGAGACATTCACTCAGCAGATGTTTTACAGTTTCAGGCTCCTCATCAACTTTACAGCTTCTACAGTAGACATTAAAAGAAACACCCAGTCTTTCAGCATGCCTGCCAATAGCAATGTGGCCAGTAATTAGGCCAGCTACAAATTAAGAGGCTCTTCCTACTTAGAAGAAGTAGCCTCTCATTACATCTCGCATACCAATCCGGCCACAAGAGTTTTGTGTGATTGCAGGTACTAAGGCATTTCCATATAGCAGCCGCTTCTGCGAGAAAAAAAAGCTTTTGAGAGTGAGCTTGCATGTGGCAAGGAGCACACTTAAGTCGACGGGGGCGAACGTGCCCCCTCTTGCAAGTTCGCATGTCTTCTCATTGTCTGGTATATTACAGTGTCCAGGCGGCACGGTGATATAACTCCCAAATGAATTAGTTCCAATAAAAATTAAAAAAAAACTCCCTTCCTAAAAGAAATGAAATAACTTCCACACTAAAAGAAATGAAATAACTCCCACAACCCCTGTTGCTATGCCACTGATCTAGCATGTCCAGCGAATGACTCTTTTGGCTCTCTATGGCCCACAATAACACCATTCTGACTCGGTTTGACGCCGAAATAACAAACGTATGGCGCGCTGACGCTACATAAAAGCATTTTTTCCCAAATATTTTTTGTCATTATTAGAATTATGTATATATTTTGTTGTAATGTTTATGATGTTGTTATTGTGTGGCTCCGTTATTCAATTTGTGTGGCCACCCTCGACATGTGTCTACAAATCACCAATAAATCGTAATTTATTTCGAAGCATTAAAACAAGCTTAGAAGGTGGTAATTGATTGAGAGCATGCGATGTTGTAATTTTTTGTTTATTTATACATAGATTTTGTATTTGAATATGTATATTTGCATACACAAACACTCATTTATGGCACCGGTTTGCTATGCGGAAGTACTGTATAGAAAAAGAAAACCCACTATAGGCATTAAATGCTAAAAACAACTCACGTGTCTTTCGCTTGCCAAGCTTAGGTTCAATGACTTTTTTTGGCTTTTTAAATACAATCCGATTTAGAAGTTATGCTACAATTTAATTTCAGTTTTTTATTCACCTATTCGTACCTATATGCCGAATTATTGCTTATGTATTTATTTACATCAAATCTTCAGCGAACTTAACACGGCTTACAACAAAAAAGCAGCCGTAGTTTATTGAACATAATGGAGCTTTTGGCATTGATATGTATATGAATATGTTCATTTGTATATCGACGTCTGTGTGTAAGATCGGCCCCCAGTTCAGAAAAGTTTTGAAAAACATCCCAGTTCAAAAGTTGGTTCAATATAACGCCAAATTTTGAACTGGGTGTTTTCGGAAAATTTTCTGAAGTTGGTAGATCTTCCCCTCAGGTGTCGGTATGTACATACCGTGACGCGCCCATAAACAGCACACGAATTTAAGAGCGATTTTCACCAACTTTTCTCTTGTTGAATTTATTTTAGTTCTCTTCAAAAAAAAAAAAACACTTTAAAGAATTCTGCATTAAAATCCACTGAAATCAATTTCAAAAACTTTTTCTAAAATTCAAGAAAAATCGATAATAAAAAATTCTGCGAATGCAGTTTGGTAGCCCATGAGATTCTAGATGCAGAGCCCCTCTCGGCTGTTACACATGTACTCTGAGAGCAATTCTCATTGGCACGATGTATCCGAGGAATGAGAGCATAACTCTCGTTCACTTCGTACCGCCGCTGAGCAAACTATCGGATACCAGCAGGTCCCCAAAAAATTAACACCTGGTACAACGAGGAATGCCATGCTCTCTCGGAAAGAAAGAATACAGCCTACAGTGTAAAATTGTGTACGGACCGCTACGTGAAGCATATGGAAGCGTTATCGTACGAAGAGAAGGGAAGAGAGGGACGGACGTGTTTTTTTGAAAAAAGAAAAGAGAGGCCAAGAGATGCGAATGTGAAGTGTTTGAAATGCTGGCGGATAGGATTGATACACGGTTTCAATACCGGAACAAGTTCCTGAGGGAATAATGATGATAATCTAGTACACTTTTGGGTTGATAACAAGTGAAATTTGGGTCGCAAGGGTCCAAATGGTGCACTTTGATATAGCAACCTTTAAGATCCAGCTATAAGCGACGAAGAGATCGCAAGGAGGCCCTAATTTTCCTTTTTTTTTGTTTTTTTTTTTTTTTTTTTTGAGAATATCTGCCAACAATATATTACACTCTAATGTAAATATGCCACTTACTTAAATGCGTAATGATTTCATGGTCACATCAATTATGTTCTTCGCATAAGAAATTGACAGCCATCTAATTCTCTTCAATAACCCTTTTTCTTTTTCTATGACATGTTTGCTGCGTTGTTGTGTTTGCTTGCCTAAATGTTGTATTGTATGTTGTATTGATGATATTGGTGATAGGCAAGTTTCTAAAATTACGCTCTGGCACACAAAATGGAGGAGTGCCGCGATAGATTTGTATATTTATATACATGCATACATATGCATGTACATCTATCAATAAAAAGCTTATTTATTGCATGAGCGACATAATAGAAACAAGTGAGGAAGGCTAAGTTCGAGTGGAATCGAACATTAGATAATCAGCTTTCATTGTTTGTTTGCGTTTGATGGATTTTATATAAAGCGAGTGCTGCATAAAGTGGGCGTAGCCACGTCCATTTTCAAAATTTTTATCAGTCATCCAACTAAGCATATCAATATTATTCTTTGTGCAAAATTTCATTCCTTTATGACTTCTAGTTACAAAGATGTCACGTTACAAATTCCCAAAGGGTGTTCCAGAAATATCTTTGCTAAAAAGTAGGCGTGGTCATAAACCGATTTCAATAAATTTTTGTGTGTCTATTATTACAAGTTATAAAAGTGTATAAACCAAGTTTCATCATAATATCTCAATTATTTGTCGAGTTATGGGCTCCGAAATCTCGTAGATTCCTTTGTCTAAAAAGAGGCGGTGCTACGCCCAATTTCCAAAATTTTTCTATTTTTTGTCTCCGGTCTATTGTAGAAATCATACCACAAAATTTCAATGAATTATCTTTACATTTGACAAAGATATCGCTTAAAATGTTTTTATTAGGTCACTTTATAAGACCCATATATAACAGTGGGTGTAGTCGTCAACCGATTTTGGAAATTTTTCGTCCAAACATTTGCCTAAGTGAGTATATCACGCGTGCCAAATTTCATCGATATATCTTTAATGGTTTCTGAGTTATGGCTTATAAAACCCTCAATGTTTGACCCTAAATAAGTGGGCGTGGCACCGCCCATTTTCTAAAATTTCACCAAATTTCTTCATAGAGGCCTGAGCTCAACACGTGGGTAAAATTTCATCGCTCTAGCTATATTAGTGGCTGAGATACCAAATTTCCGATTTTTTCTATATAGGAAAAGTGGGCGTGGTCCTGGTCCGATTTCGCCCATTTTCAATACCAACCGTCCCAGTGTCGATACCAACTTACATTTCAGATTTCATCAAAATATCTAAATTTTTGCGCGAGTTATCGTGCGCACAGGCGGACAGACGGACGGACAGACGGACAGACGGACGGACGGACGGACATGGCTCAATCGATTTCTCTTTTCACCCTGATCATTTTGATATATATAAGTCTATATCCATCTCGATTATTTCATTCTGTTACAATCCACCGTTATGTGATTAAAACTATAATACTCTGTGTACTAGTACAGCTGAGTATAAAAATTAGTTAGGCATATATGTATAAACGAACATCACTCTTTTACATTTTGAAGGCTTTGTTTTTTTTCGTTCTCAATCTTAGATCAATCCACTCCTACAGAAACTGAAAAATTACGAGGGTTGCTCGATATATTTTTAGCCTAATAATGAAAATGCGAATATTAATCATCAAAAATGGTTTTATTGTTTTTCAAAGTATTCTCCAGCATGACTTATACACTTTTGCATGCGCTCAATCCAATTGTCGAAGCACTTTTTCCACTCCGATTGAGACACCTCCAAAACATGGTTTTTGAACGCTGAACAGCATCTTCTGGCGACGAAAATCGTTGACCACGCATTTTTTTCTTGATGAGCGGGAATAATAAGAAGGCATTGGGTGTCAAGTCAGGGATGTACGGCGGATGACCCATCAATTCGACGTTTTTGCCGGCCAAAAAGGCGTTGGTTTGAGCCGATGTGTGAGAGCTCGCATTGTCATGGTGAACAATGATTCGTCTTCTCTTGTTCGTTTTTCGAATTTCTCCGAAGACTTCAGGCAAACAAATTGTGGTGTACCACTCAGAATTGACCGTCCTACGTTGCTCAAGCAGAACAGTCGCCACATGACCAGATTTGCCGAAGAAACAGGCGACCATTTGCTTCGAAGTGCTTCTTCCACGAACAACTATCGTTGGATTTGGCTCATCTTCGAAGACCCACGCGGTCGATTGTTATTGTGTTTCGGGTTCATAGGCATAGATCCATGATTCGTCACCTGTGACGATCTTATAAATGTCTTTCTAAGCACCGCGATCGTATTCTTGCAACATTTCTTTGCACCAATCGACACGAGCCTTTTTTTGAGCGACAGTGAAATTGTGTGCGATCCAACGAAAACAAACCTTTTTTACGGCCAGGTGTTCTTTTGCAATATCGAATGTATGCTTGTGGGAGAAATGTCCAAGGATGTCTCTATCTCACGGTATGTCACATGACGATCTTGCATTATGAGTTCACGGACGGCATCAATGTTCTCTGGCACAACGGCCGTTTTTGGACGACCTTCACGGAATTGGTCTTTGAGCGAGCATCGGCCACGATTGAATTCATTATACCAATTTTTCACAGTAGGTTAGGATGGTGCTTCATCGCCATATAAAGATTTAAGTTCATCAACGCACTCTTGTCGCGATAATCCACGTCGAAAGTTGTGAAAAATTATCGCACGAAAATGTTCACGAGTTAATTCCATTTTTTTTGCCAAATTAAAATTTTCAAGTCACTGTAAACAACACAAATGATGGTCGTACGCCAAAACGTTCTGAGTACGATTATGCTAAAAAATGTCAGACTTTCCAATGGAAATATCAGATTTCACCTGACATCACTTTTTTATTGGTAGGCTAAAAATATATCGAGCAGCTCTCGTACACATAAATATGCTCTACATAAAAGTAAAAAAAAAAACACGGCAAATAAATTACTTAATTGTTAAATTCAAGGTTGTCATCAATTAATTATACATCAAAATTTTAAAATAATAAGTTCACGGCATTCGAATGTCGAATTCGAGTTTAGGAAACTGAAAGGAACGTGTTTTATATGCGGCACCTTGCCAAAATCAAGTGCCACCGCTGTTAGGCCGTTCAATTGTTGTTTTTTTTTTTGTATGAAGTGCTGTCGCTTTTTGTGCAAAAATAATGAGAATTGAAAAAAATTAGTTATAAAAAATTTGCGTAACCAGAAGCGCAGCGGCTTTGGTTTATTAAATATAGATTTTTTTTTTTTCAATTAATTAAGCAAGTCATTTAAGGCCTTGAATAAACTTCCGTAGTAGAAGTTGAATAACATTTACTTTCAAGGTGTGCGAATTTTTTTTATTGTAATTAAAAAATGTTTAACAAAATAATAAAATGCCTACCCAATAAAAAAAGGCGAATAAAAACATGTTGCCAGATGCCGTCTGGCTATAGTATTATTCGGTGCATACATATGTACATTAGACCGTATCGCAAAAAATAAAGTTCGCCGTACGCCCCCGCATATGATGTCTTTTTGGAAAACATTTCCGGAAAATTTTTTACGTGCGCCATTGGTGTCACTACCACCCAGTACTTAGTTTATACCACCCCAATGTACATTTTTTATGTCTGCATGTTAAACGTAGTCAAAAATCATTAATCTTTTGCAAAATAATTATTTCGATCGCTTGAGCGGAACCCGAAATAAAACACGTTTAACATTCCGAGGAATATAGGTTTTTCGGTTCCTTTGGTCTTTTAGGTTAATTTTGCAGAAAAATTTTCTGAGGAGACCCCTAGTAAAATTTTATGCCAAATAATTTTCTAGAACATTTTAACCCTCTATCGACCTTAAAAATGCAATTTTTCCTGATTTTCTAAAAAAGGGGGGTCAAAATAACCCTTTATTGGCGGTGCTAGAGGGTTAAAATGTTCTAGAAAATTATTCGCCATAAAATTTCAATAGGGGTCTTCTCAGAAGAAATCTTTGTAAAATGAACCTAAAGGACCAAAGGAAGCGAAAAACATATATTCCACGGAATGTTGAACGTGTTTTATTTCGGGTTCTACTGAAGCGATCGAAATAATTCTTTTGCAAAAGATTAATGATTTTAGACTACGTTTAACATGCAGGCATAAAAAATTGCATTAGGGTGGTATAAACCAAGTACTGGGTGGTAGTGACCCCAATGACGCACATAAGGTTAATAATATTCCATAGTATAAGACGCCCTTTCAAGCCAAAGACATTGGTGTATTAAACTTAGAGATCGGACTATAAATACCGAAGTTATTAGAAAAATAAATTTTAGCGACATCTAGCGGCGTCCAAAAAAAAAATAAAAAATTTTTCCAGAAATGTTTTCGAAAAAGACATCATATGCGGGGGCGTACGGCGAACTTTATTTTAAGGTCCCTATAAGGCGAGACGGCCTAATGTACATATGTGAATTTTTGTAATAGAAATAAAAATATTTAAACAATTTATGTAGGTGTAAAGGGCTTTTATATTTTCTTGCCTCTCAACGATTTTCTTTTTTTGTTTTTTTTTGTGTTTTTTTGTGTTTTGTTTTTGTTTTTTTTTTTTTTAATCTAATTTATAGCGAATTCCGCGCAGTTGCTGCAAATGGCCGATAAGTTCAAACAAATTATTGTTGCTAACATAAAACACCTAACATTTGTTGTTTTTTTCACCTCACCTCACCTAGGTATGTATATAACTTTTCACCATAATTAAAGCGATTAATTAGAACGAAAATATTTGTTTCAGAAATGTACAATATGGAACAAGTGAAAAATTTGTTCAATGTCGAATTGTGTAACGGTTTCATTGCCCCCTCTTATTGATTGCACAGTACAAATTTTAGTTTAATTTTAATACCATTTTGGTATTTATATACAACAATGCCAAAAAGTATAAAATTAAAATCATTCTGGTTTAAAAAAAATAAGAGAATATGAGAGACAGAAATTATTCTTGGTGTCAAATTAATACTTTTTTTTGAATTAAATCAAAACCAAATTTTAATTATTTTTAAAATATTTTTGGTATTAAAAATAGTTGAAATGGTATAAATTCTATACCTTTTTGGTATTAAATCGAAACCAAATTTTTATTATTTTTACAATATTTTTGGTATTAAAAATAGTTGAAATGGTATAAATTCTATACCTTTTTGGTATTAAATCGAAACCAAATTTTTATTATTTTTACAATATTTTTGGTATTAAAAATAGTTAAAATGGAATAAATTCTATACATTTTTGGAATTACATCAAGACCAAAAATATGTATGTACATTAGAGCGTATCACGGTGTATGGAGGAAAAAAAAGTTGAAAATGTTCCCCCCCAGTTTGAACACTTACCTTATGAGGTTTTCAAAAAAATTTTTTTTAATTTTTTTGTCACCCTGTAAAAACAGCGAAATTTTTTTTTTTTATAATTTCTATATTTTACGTTCGATTTTCAAAAGTGATACATTTTTAGAAAGGTATTCACCAAGGCAATATTTCATCCATAGAAACTTTTAGCCCATCATGCCAAGTTCAGCTTTTATTCTATTTTTACTAAATCCAACACCCTGTATTTGAAAAAAAAATTGTTTCCTGAATACTAAGAAAAACAAGTAAGAGCGCGGCTGACTTCGGACGTACCAAAGACTGCATACCTTTCACGAATGGGGAAATGAAAAGCTGCATAGTCTGATATTGTTTAATTTATACTTTCAATTCTCTGGGTAATTTATACAAAGATTCCTTAGAAAAAGAAGTGTCATTATTTAGATGGAGAAGTTATACCCTAAAATATATATATATCTCAACAATCGGTTGTATGGCAGCTATATGATATAGTGGTCCGATTCGGCCGATTCCGACAAATGATAAGCTTCTCCTAAAAATACACTCACATTCCGAATTTCATGCAGATATCTCAAAAATTGAGGGACTAGTTTGCGATTAAACAGACAGACAGACAGACAGACGGACATGGCTTAATCGACTCAGCTCATGATCCTGATCATATTGGTATATATTTTCGTAGGTCTGCAACGCCTCGTTCTGGTACTTTCACCATTTGTGTTTCGGTACAAAGTTATAATACCATTTCATTTCCATGAATGGTATAAAAAGAATATTTACCTGCATATAATGAGGAAATAAATGTAATGCATTTATGCTAAATCTTTTCTTGGCTCTAATTTTCTGTAACGTTCTCGGCTACTTACTTTAGCGAGTATAAAACCTAGGCGTTCCTCGTCGGCAACTTCTGTACAAGAATCACTTACTACCTGTTCAAATCGCTCAGTATTTACAGAATGGCATAGAAAATCTGAGTAAATTAATAGGTTATAATTAGTATAATTAGTATCAATCACTGCTGTTTGGAAATATTAATCAGGTATTTTTATAACATCATTAGAATTTTGTAGTTCCTGCAAGTCCGTATCAGAATAAAATTGCAAACATGATGGCTCTGTAATTCTAAATGAGCTCCAATCGATCATTTGAGTGTACTATGTAATTCTTCATGGCATTTCTGCTCTGAGTTGCTCTATATTGCTCTATTTCGACAGCTGCCCTACTTTGCTCTGCTCTAACCTGCTCCGAACTTTTTTTGTTCATTAAACAGAGCTAATATTAATAAATAATAATCTTTTTTACTCATATAATGATGTCAAAACTAAATTCAAGGCTAAATTTACTTTATTCAAAAAAAATTTTTATAATACAGGGTGTTGGTTTTAAATAAATTTTAATAAAAGCTACAGTTGGTGTCGCAGGTTAATGGCTTATATGGACGAAATATGACACGGGTTAAAATCTTTACAACAATATATTGCTCGTTAAAATCAAACACCAAATAGAAAAGTTATAAGAAAAAAACGAATTTCGCTGTTTTTACAGAGTGCCAAAAAAAATTTTTTTCCATTTTTGAAATCTCCAAGGAGTAAACATTCGAACCAGAGGGGAACATTTTAAACTTTTTTGGCGATACGCTCTAATGTACATAGAAATGTTTATTTTATTTGAAATAATATTATATTACAACGACATTAGTTATCACATAAAATCTTTGTTGTTTTGTTTTTCTCGATAATACAAGAAAACTAGAATGGGTTGCTCCCTTGTCGAATTTAACGCGTTCACTGCCAGTGGATCACCGATGATTACGATGAAAAACCACACCCAGGTGCCAGTGTACCACCGGTGATACACGCCTAGGCGCTTAAAATTTAGATAAAACTATAAAATAAAAAAGCAGATGCTCGCCAGGTTGTCACAGCTTAAAAACTTGCTCAGACGCGTCGGAAGCGTGGCTTTTACTCTTGGTAAAAATCCCGTTATAATACAAAAGCAAAAAGTAATTTATTTCCTGGTACCTGGAGTTAGCCAACCTGTTAAACACACTAGCTTCAATTTATTTTAAATTTACCACATAAATTTCGCCACTGTCGCGGTATTGCAGGGATATTGACATATCTAGGGAGACCATAAGATGCCTTAAGACTGAAAAAAATAAAATAAAACAAAATTAACCCTCATAATATTTAATTATTTTCCTGTATTACTCACTTGATACAATTGTTTCGTCATCCATGAACAATTCGCTTTGCTTTAATAAGTTTTATTTCTCCATTGTATTTCACTTTAAGACACATTTAGGGGATTCACAACCTGTCATATTGCGTCATATCGTCATAAGTCATAATATTTTGTGGTTGCATTCTATGCTATATGTGTACTAAATAAATACAACTCTGCACGATATGTTTTTGGTTCGTCGTATTTGATCATCTGTTTTTGTTTACTTCTTCACAGGGCTTCGGAAAAGACTTTTATAGCTATTTCCGTACAATATTTTAATATGACATATGACTTTATGACACTTTGTGAATCACCTAATTTTGTATTTATTCATGGTATAAGTATACCAGGTAAAACAAACGTCAAGTTTTCGTCGCCATATTAACCACCTGACAATTAAGCAGATTATGACATTTCGTGCTGCCATACTCAATAATAAAAATACTCCATTAATGGAATTTTTCACTGCTTTGTTTTAAAAATAAATTGTAACCATAGCAACGAATTTTTTCAATTTGAATTGAAAGAAATTTTTTCAATTTGAAAAAATTACACATCCTGCAGTAAATTTGTTTCACTGCTGAATGATCATTGATGATTCTTCTGAGTACAATTTTTATTATTATTATTTGTTTTTTTTTTTTTTTTTTTTGTTTAAAGCAAACCATTTATATGAAAAATTCAGCAGTCTTTATTTGAAAGTATGTACTCACTGATGCCTCCTCAGTCATAGATGAATTTCATCAGTGATTCATAAAAGATTCATTTCGGATTTTTACTTCGCGGAATATAAGTTTGGCCGTACTACAAAGTAGCCCCTTCCCGGTATTCTCGGTGAGTTTTAATTTAATTTAGTAGTTACGATCACTTTTAATTTAGGCTTTGTGATCACTCTGGTATATAGTTTGGGGTGGTTTTGGAGATTGATTTATTATAACTCCATATCGTCGCATAAAGTGCAATACCGCGTATCCGCTACCACCCAAATTTTACAGGAGACAGTAAAAACTGTTTTAATTCAAAACGGTTCGGAATTTTGCAAACCCACATCCAAACCAAGGTAGATTTTTGGATTATATTCTTAATCCAAATATCATTTTGGCGGAAAACAGTTAAATGTGCAGTTATTGGCTTACTTATGTATTTATAAGCGGTTTTGCTCTTATATTTTGTTCAATAGTGACGTATATGCGGTTTTGCAGGCGTACGTGAAAACTTTTCTTCAATAAAACAAAGTTATAATCCATTTCGTGTTTATGAAAGTATAATCAACTTTAGTACATTACAGTACAGTTATAAAGCAATAACACCTATTATTCGCGGTAGTGGTTCGAAAAATTTCCTTAAAAAAAGCGGGTTTGAAACTGTGTCATTATTTTGAATTGCGTTGTGTGAATCTCAAAATTGTTGCATGAATGGATGGGGACGGACGCCAGGAATGTGTTTTTGATGAAATATCATTTTTGGCAAAAATGTCACGCGGTTTTGCACTTTAAACGACGATATGTATGTATGTACACCACCATACCAAGTGTGCATTTCAGTTTATATATGTATGTATGTACATATGTCCAATCCAATTACAAAAAAATATGTACCCTAGATTTTAACAATATGAGTTGCTTATTTCCGCGGTGCAATAATACCAAATATGGCTGTAAAGACGGTGATATAACATTTTTCCAATTTCCGACGATACTCTTTATTCGCGGAGAGTGGATGAAGATTTGTGGAGTGAGCGAAGAGGAGCTACCGGAAGTTCCATAAATCTGCTCACTAGTGCTCTTTCTCTTTCTCTTTGATTCCTGAAATACCCAAACTTTCAAACAAAAATCTACGCATTCAAAAAATAAAAGTCTGGCATCGCTATACTCCAAAACTGACATGAGATCAAACTTCAAAAATCTGCTTTTTAATCAAAAAGACAGCGTCAAAATGACAATGCACATACCTGTATTTTTTATACCATGGTATTTATTTACTTTGACACATTTTTTGTAATATTTTTTTTGGTTTTGATTTCAAACCAAAAGTGAGAAAGAGAAAGTTTTTATACTTTTCGGGATTCTTTCTTAAAATAGAAGCAAGGCTGCACAACCATATCAACAAAAATATTTTGTTTTGTTGAATATCAAATAAAAATTAACAAAAAAATTTTGTTTTGTTGAATATCAAATAAAAATTATTGAAATTATTTCGTTTCGTTGATTATCAAAAAAAATTATCAAAATTATTTTGTTTCGTTGATTATCAAAAACAAAATAATAATAAAAATTTGTTTCGGGCTTACGGCTTCATTTTACTTTGAAATTTTATTAACGTTATTTTTTTGATAATTTTTTTTGTTGGCTACCGAAACAAAATTTTTTCAATATTTGTTTTTTGATAATCAACAAAACGAAATTTTTTTTTATAATGTTTTTGATAATTATCAAAACAGTATTTTTTTGTTCAGCACTTAACGTTAAAATTTTTCAAAGTTGAATTGAAAACAAAATATTTTTTCGGTTATTGATAAAAAATAACGTTAATGTGCAGCCATGAATAGAAGTAAGTAAACCTCTCGATAGAGAATTTTAATACTTTTCAAGACTTTATTTTGAAACTATTGTGGATTAAACAAAATTGTAAAACTTCTCATAGTTTCAAAATAAGACTTTTTGGCATTAAAATTCATATTTAATTCCAAAATTGATTAAATTAAGTACCAAATGATATTAGAAATAAACTATCATTTTTTACTGTGTGCTCACTCACCCGCAACATGCGCTGATATGTTCACATATGTAACAAGTAAGCAGTGGCGTAGTAACGGGGTGGTTTTGGGGACAAACCCCTCCCCCCCCGAAAGATTCGTTTTGACCATAAAACCATCTTTGACTTTATTAGCATACATTTCTTTTTCAGGAAAAAATCAATGAGAATAGTAATTTTTCGAAATTGGTAATTCGAAATTTAGCGCTTTTTCACGAAGTATTACTTATAATTCTAGCGTTTGTTGAGCCGTAGGAAAGTGCAAGAACCGCAGGAATTTTACCACAATTTACATTCTTTGTACTTATATTCGCTCTTTTGTGGTAAAATTCCTATGGTTCCTGCACTTCCCTACGGCTCAACAAACGCTACAATTATTATACGGTATTGTTGTTATTAACATGCTAATAACAGAAAAGTAACGCCAATTATTTAAATTTCAAGTTTTCTTTCAATTACTTATCATCTTAATCAAATAATATTAGTATAAACTACAATGGGAATAAATATGCAATGTATAAGAGTATCTGAACTTGAGATTTTACTTAATGTCTGTCAAAATGGAATATTAAAAAACTAAATTATATAAGAAAATTATTATTTATAACCGTAGCACATAGGAAGAAATATTTTATTGTGTACATGATGATATATTTTAGTTGATAAAATAAACTGAATGCGGTTTGTTGATAAAGAAAGTAGGATTTTCAATGGAAGTGGGGCAAATACATAAATAAATTAACCAAATTGAAAAATATGCTATACATAGATGCTGCATTATTGCAATCACAACTAAAGAGTGTCGTGCATAATAATAATAATTAATTATTTAAACATTAATAAATTTTCTGAAGTGAGACGCTTATAAAACAAATGAATTTTACGAGTAGCAACAACGGCAATAGATTTGTACCACTCTGTATGTTTTTTAAAGCAATTTTAATATTCAAGCGGCAACAACAAATATTTTGTATATTTTGCAGGGAGTCCGAGATGTTGTATGGTTGCTTTGAAAACGAGAGGAATCGTTGGCGAGTCCGAGATGTTTTAGCGATTGCTTCGACTGACGGCCATTTAGACTTGACTCGAATACGAATGAAAACCATCGAGCATTCGAGATGTTTCAACAATCGAGAGAATCGAATAAAACATCTCGGACTCGCCCATCACTAATAGAAGATTTTGAGGAGATTTCTAAGTGTACTGTTATGTAGCCAACCAATTTTAGTGTAAAAAGTGCTATTCTCAATGCTGTAAAAATTTCCGTAGATTTTAGTAATTTTTTTCTGTAGGGTGTTTGCCTTATATGTACGTGAGACCGTTCCAATTAAAATTTCCGTAAAGCCAATGAAATTTTTCAAAAAGTTGAATGTTGCATATTATTATATTACAATTGAATGAGCTGCAAAATTGCATACTCAAAAATCTTCTAAAAAATGTAGCTTTATAATTCTTAGCCCCTTTTTATGATAAGTACTTCCTTAACTTTGAAAAATTGGAAATACTAAAAATACTGCCTAAAAAGTTAACAATAATCGCTGCTCAATATCTGGGTTACTTTCGAGCATCACCTACATTAACCAAGATATGCGTTAGAAATATAAACATTAAAATTAAATATAAAGCACAAAAAGAAAATTATTGTAGGTACATATGAAAATAAATTAAATATCCCAACTTTAAAAGCTTAAAACTATAAACTTAGAATTATTGGAAACCAAGGATATTATTGAAAAGTGTTAATAATTACTTGAACCTTTAGGATTCATCACGATTACTTAAATGAAATGCTTTAAATAATAAATATTCAAGTTGAAACTAGCACTTAAAAATATGTAAGAAAAAAACAAAAAAATTAACTTCAGATATGCTACGTTACGACCATCTGGGGCAAGTGCAGAGTATGGGGTCGGGAAAAAAGCGATGAATTATTGTTCCCCATTCTATTTCCAATATGTGGGTATGTTTTTTCTCTGTAATTGTAACAATTTTACAAAATTCAATTTTGGGCGCATAAAACTTGAAAATCTACCTATGCGCGTAGATTTCCAGAAGAGAATATGAGATTTACTTTTGAAGTATAGTTAAAGGCCCTTGGCAACTGACAATCTGGCATGTCAAGCAGTGTGTATGTGTGAGTTTTTTTGTGTGTGTTAGTGCAATCGGTAGTCGTCGTGCTACACGTTCTTGTCGGGCTCGCGTTGATGAGAATCAAATCTTTTAGATATTTGCGTCAATCACCCGACACTCACACATATGTATACACTTCTTAACATTCCAGATTTTAAGTGGCCAAGGGCCTTAAGAGTTTGATATATGTATTATAAGCGATATTTGTGTACTAAAATGTTAAATTATAGTCTGAAAAGAACATTTCGCTAGCTTAGAGTGCAAACTGTGTAAGTCCACTTTTATGAAAGTGTATTTTTATGTAGAACGCTAGAAAAATCAAATACGCACCGCGCTAAACAAGTCTGAGATACTTGTCATATTTCTACTCGTTGTTATTCAGTGATACGCAAATTGTGTAAGTCCAAAAAGCGAAAAAATTGTGTAAGTCCAAAATATTTATGTGAACAGAAATTTTTTTTCATTTCGAATTTTTTTTTCTTTTTTTGTTTTTTGTCTCTCCTACAAAGTTTTAAAAAAGGACTTACACAATTTGCATTCTAAGCTAGCGATTTTTATCATTTGTAAACAAAATTGTAGTTTTTTTTTGGTAATTTTAATTTTGGTAAATTTTTTACATTGGCTGTGACCCCCCCCGAAAAATTCTCTAGCTACGCCACTGCAAGTAAGGAAGCCTAAGTTCGAGTGGAATCGAACATTAGATACTCAGCAGTATGCTTTCATTGTTTGTTTTCGTTTGATGGAAACACGATGTATAGCCACGCCCATTTTCAAAATTTTTATCAGTCATCCAACTAAGCATATGAATATTATTCTTTGTGCAAAATTTAATTCCTTTATGACTTCTAGTTACAAAGATGTCACGTTACAAATTCCAAAAGGGTGTTCCAGAAATATCTTTGTTAAAAAGTAGGCGTGGTCATAAACCGATTTCAATAAATTTCTGCGTGTCTATTAATACAAGTTATAAAAGTGTATGAACCAAGTTTCGTCATAATATCTCAATTATTTGTCGAGTTATGGGCTCCGAAATCTCGTAGATTCCTTTGTCTAAAAGGAGCCGGAGCCACGCCCATTTTCCAAAATTTTTCTATTTTTTGTTTCCGGTCTATTGTGGAACTCATACTACAAAATTTCAATGAATTATAATAATAATAATATAATTATTAATAATTATCTTTACATTTGACAAAGATATCGCTTAAAATGTTTTTATTAGGCCCCTTTATAGTTCCCATATACAAAAGTGGGCGTGGTCATCAACCGATTTCGCTAAAATTTAGAACATATATTACCACTAGTAATAAAAGTGTACACACCAAGTTTCGTCATAATATCTCAATTATTTGTCGAGTTATGGGCTTAGAAATCTAGTATATTCCTGCTTCTAAAAAGAGGCGCTGCCACGCCCATTTTCTAAAGTTTTTGTGTTTTTCGTTTTATGTCCGCAGTCTGACTCCTGCCATAAAATTTCAATGATATATCTTTATATTTCACAGAGATATCGATTAAAATGTTTTTATTGGGCCACTTTATAATATCCATATATAAAAGTGGGCGTGGTCGTCAACCGATTTTGGCAATTCTTCGTCCAAACATTTGCCTAAGTAAGTATATTACGCGTACCAAATTCATCGATATACCTTCAATGGTTTCTGAGTTATGACATATAAAACTTGCAATGTTTGACCCTTAATAAGTGGGCGTGGCACCGCCCATTTTCCAAAATTGCATCAAATTTCTTCATAGGGGCCTGAGCTCAATACGTGAGTAAAATTTCATCGCTCCAGCTATGTTAGTGACTGAGATACCAAATTTCCAATTTTTTCTATATACACTGAGAGAAAAAAAATATATGGAGGGGTCAAAGAAATTGTTTACCTATTTTGAACACTACTTTCTTTGTTTTGAGTAAATTTTCCTTAAAACATGTTAAAAGGTTTATAAAATATTGTTGTTACATGCGTTACCATGTTTTCATATACTTGTTTTGAAAAAATTCATACATTAAAATAATGAAAAATTCTTTAAGCGCCATTCCATTCCCAACTTTCCTTGTTTTGAAGACTTGATTTATATAATTTTGAGAAATTAAATTCCCATACAAATCCCCATGGCAACGAATTTGTTTGAATGTTTTTTTATGTTTTTTCCACATTTTTGAGAAAATTTACACAAAACAAAGAAAATTTTGTATTGGGACGCGTGTTCAAAATAAGGAAAATTATGTCTTTGATCGAGAGAAATTTTTTTTTTGAGTGTAGGAAAAGTGGGCCTGGTCATGGTCCGATTTCATCAAAATATCTCAATTTTTGCGCGAGTTAGAGTGTTTACAGACGGACAGACGGACGGACAGACGGACGGACGGACGGACATGGCTCAATCGATTTCTCTTTTCACCCTGATCATTTTGATATATATATAAGTCTATATCTATCTCGATTATTTCACTCTGTTACAATCCACCGTTATGCGATTAAAACTATAATACTCTGTGTACTAGTACAGCTGAGTATAAAAATACAATACTTATATACATATGTACATACATACATACACATCTTCATACTTACAACAATAACCTTCGCAATCCATAAAAATTTCGTAAGATCGCCCAGAGAGTGTTATACATTTCGTATACTACACATTTGCATATACCTACTACTACATAGTATACTTTTTTTAACCCTTGTGTGATAGACCATAGTTTTTAATTCACGTACTTTCGTCTTCTTCCATCTACATGATTTTAGCCGAGTCCAACAAAGCGCACCAGTCGTCTCTTCGGCGCATCTAGGTGTTATGTATACCGTGCCGAGGATCAGCCTAGCCTGGCTGTGGCCCCCAAAATAGCTCAGTCTGGTATGGTGCTCTCTGGGAATCGGGCCGCAGCCAGTTGTATTCTTGGCCTAACCCCGGCCACGGCGGATCTCTGCTAGGGATAGACCAACCGCTTCTCCGCTACCCGCGGGTTTTCAGTATGGATGATATTAACAATAAAAATAATTTAAACAAGACCGGTAGATACTCGTAAACAGAGGGTAGGGTCAACAGCCATTCACTCGAGGGCTTGTGCGATGCAGGGCTCCTCTACAAGTCACGCGGTGGCTAAAGCCAGATAAGATAAAGTTCGTAGGCTGCTGGTGATGCCGATGGCTATTACTTTATTTAGTGACGACTAGTGTGGGGTGTGGTCTACAGGGAGATCTGCTTTCGTCGGTGGAGTTGTTCCTGGTATGCAGCTTGCTACCGCTGTGAAGGCAAAGGCTGTGGAGAAGACCTTTCGAACGACTATTGCCACACGCACGACATTTGCATTTTTTAAGAGGCTGGCATAGTAGGTTGGCCATCAGAATTTTTAAGAGATTCCATGATTTCACGGATTTGTTTGCTAAGGCGGCTGCGTGGTAATGTCATGGGAAGAACAATGTACTCAAATTTTGTGTAGGTCTGTTCCGGCTCCGGCTAAATTGCAGGCCGAGGGGAAACGCAACAGATCGATGGAGGTTGCGGTGAATGCCCCGAAAAGGCTTAGCGTGTAGGGCCCTCTTTTACCTAAAATACGAGGGTTACAATTAAAACGAGGGTAACAAAAAAAAATTCGCTTTGCATCACTACACTCAAAAAAAAAATTTCTCTCGATCAAAGACATAATTTTCCTTATTTTGAACACGCGTCCCAATAAAAATTTTCTTTGTTTTGTGTAAATTTTCTCAAAAATGTGGAAAAAACATAAAAAACATTCAAACAAATTCGTTGCCATGGGGATTTGTATGGGAATTTAATTTCTCAAAATTATAGAAATCAAATCTTCAAAACAAGGAAAGTTGGGAATGGAATGGCGCTTAAAGAATTTTTCATTATTTTAATGGATGAATTTTTTTCAAAACAAGTATATGAAACCATGGTAACGCATGTAACAACAATATTTTATAAACCTTTTAACATGTGTTAAGGAAAATTTACTCAAAACAAAGAAAGTAGTGTTCAAAATAGGTAAACAATTTCTTTGACCCCTCCATATATTTTTTTTCTCTCAGTGTACTCTGAAAAAAAAAAAACGTTGTAAATCTAAAGACTTTCGCAGTTAAATTAACTACTTTCCGCAGTTGAAATGTGCCCAACAACGGTCCGTTGTTGTTTCAAAGGTGCGAGCGTTGTTGATTTATGTCAATAACGGAGATTGTTGGAAAAACTGTTCACCTAAAAATAAATTTTTGTTTGCATTTTACTCTTCATCTTCTCTCCGCCCGGGTCCCAAGTGCAAATATGTATCCACCGCTTGTTCTCCTATTCTTCTCTCCTTCTTATCATTCACGGGTTGCTATCTTTATTTCTTATTCTGATTTTTCGTTTTTATTTTATATTCTCCTCCGCATTCGAACCATGACATCAACCTAAAATTCTATCCAATCATCACATAGTGGAACATTCAACATTATATTGAATTATAGTAACCTATTTATACTCCCATTTCCTAAAAAGGAATCCATGAATTATTTGAATCATTGTAAAAACAAAATTTAAAAAAATTTGTTCTCATTAGTTTTGTTTACACCGGAATCTGTTGGGTCAAATACTTTTGCCTTTAAATCAACAACGGGGAGAAAAATGTTGCTAAAAATAAACTTTTGTTTGAATTTTTCTCTTCATCTTCTCTCCATCATTATTTTTTTGTCGGTTTTCTCACAAAAAAATATTTTCTCACAAAAATTTTTTTAAAAGCAAGCAAATTTTTGAATCAACAACGCCCGTTTTTCAATAAATTGTTGGATCAAAAACTTTGCTGTAAAAACAAATACTTTTGCTGTTGAATCAAAGACGGAGATTCAACAGAAGAAAGTTGTTGGTTTAACTACGGGTATTTTTTTCAGAGTATACAAACACAAGGCGCCAACTTGCCCTGCAATTAGTCCTTCCCATCATAACTTACTCTGAACTGGTATACAGTAAGCTGGATAGTCATTCTGTGCACAAAGTCGAGGTGATGTTTAATAATGTTACGCGTTATGTTTACGGCTTGTCAAGGTTTGACCATATTTCTTTATGGAAGCACCGCCTGTTGGGTTGTGGCATTACAGATTAATTAAAAGCAAGGAATTGTATATATTTTTTTAGAAAATCATAACCTCCAGAGAACCTGGTTACCTCTATAGAAAATTAGTTTTTACCAAGTCCCCGCGATTACCTGAGCTAATAATTCCCCACTTCAACAAGTTGGCTTCGGCTAGGCTATTCTTCGTCAACGCAGCTCGTCTGTGCAACTGTAATCCTTTTAATACCAGAAATAAATTAAACGGAAGCAACTTTAAACAATGCCTCTTTGAGCATTTCAAAAATCAAGCGAAGTAACAACCTGAAGTAAATCAAATATAAAAGAGTGACCTGCTACCTTATTTTTTCCTTTTCCTCTTTCTCTTCCTTTTTAATACTATTTATTATTGTTTTGTTTATGGTTAATTAAAATATTGCGTATTGTAAAACTAGTACTACATTTTTATTGTTAATAAGTTATTGCATACATATTTAATGTTATGAATTGTGTTGTACTAAAAAAGATCTCAACATCTTAGTGTACGAATCTAATATGAAAATAAATACCAAAATACGTATGTTTGTACGATATAAGCCGCTCGCAAGTTTTTCGAGGTTATTTCGTTTTTCTGTTTCTTTTTTTTTGCTTTTTCTCTTTAATATTTCTTATTTAGTTGCTGGAAATACATAAATACAATTTTTGTTTATCAATAGCAGTAGAGTTGTGCATACATATGCATGTAATATACATACATAGGTAGGTATATCTATTTTCATATCTACGTGTTGTTGTTGTTGTTTAATAGCACGGCACGTGTCGTTTTGGAGCTATAAATTTTTTGACATTGAATAAGAAGCGAACGTGTGCCCCAATAACGGCATACACGTCGTTATCGCACTCGAACGCGACCTTCGTTGTTGCTGTTGTTGTTGTTGTTGGTGGGTAATTTTCTTTCTTTAATTTTTCATTCTATCAGTAAATATTGTGTTACGCACTAAAAAAAAAATAAAAAAAAAAGTGTTGCAGAAGTTGCCAAGTAAATTAATAGATTTTTATGTAATTGTAATTTATAGTTTATATATGTACATATGTATGTATGTATGTACTGCATGAAATGGCTGTGATTATTTTTCTGATTTCTAGTGAAGATAAATTTGAGGCTTTTTTTTGGTGAAGAAGCTTTGCTGAGCACGTACAGCGCTTTGATTTATTTTTCCTGCTGTGAAAAGGACTCTAGAACAGGATAGAAAGAGAGGGAGAGAGACAGAGACAATGGGAGTGTGGTAGTGAAAGTTGCTTTTGGCAGAGCTGCATTTACATATGTAGAGTTTGGTTAGGTGAAAAAAAAAAAATAAAAAAAAAAAATAAATAAATAAAAAAAAAAAATAAATAAATAAAAAAAAAAAAAATAAAAACAAATAAAAAAAAAATTAAAAAAATATTTTTTAATGCACTTCCTTTTTAAAAACATAATACTAATGCACTTTCTTGTCTCTTTTTATTTACAGGTACGTAAAAAAAAAACATTTGCGCTCAAACATAAAAAAGAACAGTAAGTTCCATTTATTTATTTTTGCTTTCGTTCAATTGCTCTCGTCACGTTTCAAAGCTTGAGCAAAGATGTGGGAAATATTTACTTATAAATAAAAAAAAGAGTAGAAGATGCAACACTTTTATACACTTTTCGCTGCAAAGCAAATAGAAAATATGCTCATGTAAAGGCGAGTAAATGAAAAAAGCACTAATTTGCTTTAGGACTCACTAAAAAAGCAGTACCTAAGTAAGCTTTCTCTGAAAAAAATACCCGTAGTTAACTCAACAACTTTCCGCTGTTGAATCTCCGTCTTTGATTCAACAGCAAAAGTATTTGTTTTAACGGCAAAGTTTTTGATTCAACAACTTTCCATAGTTAATTCAAAGACGGGCGTTTTTGATTCAAAAACTCCCTTGCTGTTGAAAAATTTTGAAGTAAATAAAAAATAAAAAATTGTTTTTTTTTTCAAACTCGTTCAATTAATTTAAATTTTCGGGAAAAATATATATATGTATGTACATATATGCAATATATAATTACAAATAAAGGTAAGTCACAATAATGATATTATTTATATATTATTATAATATATTAAAATTATATGTACATACATATATACGTTGAAAAATTTATTTTGTATTTTCAGATTAAATATGTTTGATTATCCCGTTTTTCCGATAGCGAGCAATCGAACGAGCCAAATCCGCAGGTAAAACTTGTCGGCGATGAAGTTATTCTTGTCGTGGGAGTTATGTACAGGTGCATTGATGCAGTTCAATGAATACGGTATCAAAAATATTGAACTGCTTGCAATGATGCACTCCCACGACATCGACGAAATATTAAATAAAAAATATGTAACTCATCGCCGACAGGATAAAATTCCGCAAACCTACAAATGTGGCGGTCGGCAAACAATAAAGAATGTGTTATGAAATAATAAAAAAAATAAGTTGAGTTTATGTGTTTGTGTTTGTGTAAAAAGCCCTCCAGACAGCGATAGTCATTTGATATATCATTTGAGGCGCACGATTGATGGATAATTCTGTCACACACTGCCTACAAGTTTCCATAATTTTTATATGGACGGTGTGAAAAAAGTGATGAAAACCTTTGTGTCCGTGTCTCTTTTCATCAATCGCGTTGTTCAAATGATGTATCAAATGACCATCACTTGTTTGGTGAAACCGGGCCTTAGTATTAATATTACTACGTATACATATATTATATAAAAAAAATAAAATAAAATAAAATAAAATAAAATAAAATAATATCTATTATATTAAAAAAAAATTAAAATTTTTTACAATTTTTTTGATGTTAACTTAAAAGCGTAAGTATTTGCTTCAATGGTGCCCGTTTTTGCTGTTGGTTCAAAAGCAAAAATTGTTAGCTTAAATACGAAAAGTATTTAAATCAACGGTGCTCGCTTTTGGACTAAAAAATTTTGCTGTTAATTCAAAAGCAAACACTGTTAACTTAAATGTAAAAGTATTTCATTCAACAGTTGCCGTTGTTAACTTAAATACGAAAAGTATTTGAATCAAAAACGCTCGCATCTTTAAAACAACAACGGAGCATTGTTGGGCACATTTCAACTGCGGAAAGTTGTTAATTTAACTGCAACAGTCTTTGTATTTACAACGTTTTTTTTCAGAGTTCTTTTTTTTTTTTCATTTCTAAATTTTATTGACTTCAATCAGCAATTGAATACAAATTTTATGAGCGATTTAGCACATACATATTTAAAGCATCTTCAAGTATTTTAGCTAACATTCATTATATGCATATATGTACATATCGTCGTACCATACGAAAACTAACATATTTAAAATTTCTGGCGAAAGCTATCAATAAAAAAATTCTGTACGAAAAGTAGAACATTTGACTTTTGGCCGACGAAAAGTAGTAAAATCAAGTTTTGGCTGACGAAAAGTATCAGTAATTATATACTGTTTTTACATTAAAATTGTTGTTGTTTAAACGAAATTCATAGTTTTCGTCAGCCAAAAGTGTTTTTTTTTACTTTTCGTCAGCCAAAACTCGATTTTATTACTTTTCGTCGGCCAAAACTTGAACTTTTTACTTTTCGTCAGCCACAAAAAAACTGATGTTAGTTTTCGTATGGTACGACGATATGTAGATACTGTATGTATGTATTTTGGATACATATATATACATATGCACATACATACGTAGTACTCTATTGCATTTAAGTTACCAACTTTTTCAATTAACTATAAAAAAAACCAATGAAATTGATCTCCACCACTTTGAATAACCGCAATCATCATCAATCTAAACAACAAGGTGATCAATCGGCCATACGTTTAAGATTTTGCTATTGACATCAATAAAGCTGATTAGTCAATAATACTACCTACAATTTATAGGTATATACATATGTAAATACTCGTACACTCAGAGAAAAACAGCATTTTAAAATCAAAAATAATATTTTTATTTTTATAATGCCCGTTTTAAACCTCATCATTTTTGATTTAAAAATAAAAATTTGTAAATTAAAAATGAAATTTTTAAAATAAAATGTACGTATTTAATTTAAAACGCTACATTTTTAATTTTAAAAAGCACATATTTATTTTAAAAATGTTACATTTTTACAATCTTCTCGCCTAAAGCAAAAACAGAAAACTTAATTTCAAATATAAAAATATCTTACTTACCTACATATTCGTTGTCAACTTGAACTACAAATAAAATGTACAATTCGGTTTAAATTGGTGGTAGTTTTGATTCAGGAGAGTGTGACAATCTAAGCGGAGGGGTGGTGGTTACTACCCTTCCAGTTGTCGACACTATTCAAGAAATAAACAACGAGGATGATGAAAAGATGGTGCAGCTTCTGAGGGACATGGATATGGTCCATGTATTGCCTTTCCTAAAAGGTAACAATGATTCAAACATTTTTTAATGTATTATAATACTGTATTGTGTCTGATCACGTACTGCAGATTCGCAAATAACTTTTAGCAGCCTTAAATTTTTAAGAGCTGATGGTCTAAAGCAGCCATGGGCGATTGAGCCCATATGGGTATTTACCCGTACGGGTCGCGTCGGCTCATTGCATGGGGATGGTGAAATAGGTAAATGTACCAGCTGGTGGGGAGAAGGACGAACTCAAACTGAGCATATGGTTGCCACACTTGGTAATTAATTCCAAAATAGGTATTTTTTTGCGGTTGGTAATTTGGTAACTATAAAATGATTTTAGTATTTTTCTTTTTCAATATGATAAAATTATTCTAAGGTATACTTAATTTGTTAATGTTAAAAATGTTTTTTTTTTTTAATTTCTACTAAAGCTATGACCAAAGAAATATCAAACGAACTACAAACAAAATTCATTCATAGATGTGATTTACGTTTCAGATAATTTTTTTTTGTAAGCCAAAGCAGGTGTACTTCTTTTAAGTTTCTTTTATCATTCGAATTATGAAGTCGATAATTTATTAGTCTGTAATTTTTTGGTTATTTTGTTGGGAATTATTATCAACATTTTTTACGTTAGTGGCAACCAATATCAACCAATATTGAGCGCGCTAATGCATATTCAGTATTGAGAACAAGAGAGCATATATATATATATATACATATGTACATTAAGGTGGGGCGAATTTTTTTTTTTTTGGAAATTCAATTTGTTCCAAAGCCAGAACGGCACCTTCCTAGCCCAGAAATAAGCCTGTAAAATTTTATTGACCTACTCGCATGTATTTTCCCTTAAATTTGGTATACATTTTATATATGAAAAGTAAGGTGGGTAAAAGGGGGTTGACCCCCGCTGGGGGGTGTTATGGAACGCACTGTAAAATGTATATGAAATTAAAGGGAATCAAAATACCTATCGAATGGTATATTCGAAATCGGTTCAGTAGTTTTTAAGTAATTGCAATTTAAAGAATGCATAATATAAACTTTGACCTTTAATAACTTTTGTTGTTGTTGTTTCCAAAAAAAATTCACTTTAATACTCAGCTTAGCCATGTTTATCAATCCTCATACTTGGTTTTTTGCTTTTATAATTTTCAAAATTTCATATTTGTACCAGATCGTGCTTTCAACTTTGCGGGGCTGGGGGCAGTTCAAAATGTCATCCTATGGCCATAAAATTTTGTGGGGTTCATTAAGGCAACTTTTCATTGGTACGTTCAAAAAAAAAAAAACAAAAAAAAAGCATTTGTTTTCACTCCACCTTAATGTACATGCCAAAAGCACAAAGCACACTTGCTTCAATAACGACACAACACAATTTTCTGAATCGATACTTTGTAGTGAGAATTAGTGTTATTTATTTGTTATGAAATTTTATGGTCATAGATGAAAATTAAGGGCTTTATTTAAAAAATATTGTTGCTTTAGTATAGTAGCTTACTTCCATATATAGCGAAGAAGACATAAATTGGTTTTTTTAAATTATGACACTAATGAAGTAAATGGCATCGGAGTTCGAAAGCAATAGAGCGAGAAAAAACTGCAAAATTAGCGATTGTACAGCATTGCCGCTGAGGCCACTAAAGTGACAATTTGATCCTTTTTTAAGAGCCAGGCTACCGGAACCCAACTTTTTGAAAATATGCAATATTTGAACCTTTTTAAACATTTGGGCCACTTTTGGTCCTTTTTTACTTTCAAACCTATAATGTAATAAATATTTTTTAGTTTTTTTTTTAAATATAAAAAAAGCTTTTTTACGTTTGTTTTTACATGGCCGTTTTCTGCTACTGTTGTTGGTATGTAGATTGTAATAAAAGGAAAATTGAGAATTAAGCAAAACAAAGCTGACGGCGGTGGTAGCTCAGTGGGATGCTATTGGCTTACCAATCGAAACGACTTAAGTTCGATCCTCGGTTGAGGCCGCCTGAAGAAGTCTGATGAGGGGATGTGGTGGTCTCCGAAATGGATCCATAACCTCAACCAAAAAACTTTTTTTAATTTTTCTTAATTAAAAACTGGCCAATAGCTCATATAAAATTCACATAAAAAAGCATCTTTGTTACCTTTTCACTTTTCATTAGCAATTCTCCGCTGCGAAGGAAACCCCCGAAAAAGTTATTTGGGAGTAAAAATTTTTAGAATGCAAGAAAATTATTTTAACAAACCGAAATAGAAGAGTTTTCGCACAACGTGGGGGAATGAAAAACAACTTAAATGAGAACTAGTTGTGAATTTGTTGCAAATATGTTAACGCTGCCAGCAGTGCATCAGCAGAAAGATTATTTTCAAAACTTTCACTATTTAAGACCAAGGGTACAAACCGCTTGCAAATTGCTTTAAGCATTAAATAAACCACAAAAATATATAAAAATGTGTTTCTAGCTAAAAAAAAATTTGGGAAAGACTTTTTTTCTTTTTTCGGCTACTTTTCGAAATTTTTTAGCGGCAACACTGCACATTTTATTATTGGTGAATTCCTCTCTCTATATAAAACAATGAGGTTTTCATTTTTAGTGTTTCCGTACGCGCTGTGCGATGAACATCACTTAAGGCGGAGTGTACATCAACTTCGATATCGCCTTAGCTCCCCTTTCCCCGGAAATTATGCAGTGCCCACGAAAGCCCATGATCGCCCCTCTGCTGCGTTTATGTGCCTTGCGGCGCCCATCCCTGGTCTAAAGGAAGCCATTCCGCTCCTCGGTATACGGGTTGAATTTCGGGAGAAGCTATTCAAGTGGAAGCAGAAAGAGGTATGTGTAATTAAAAAATTTCTTTTGATGCAATTGTTTAGTTTATTTTTATATACATAGTTCGGCATAGAGGAGGGATGTTTTTCAATGCCATCTTCTTCAACGCAAAACCGTATTGATTTGTTGGCATTACTGGAGCAAACGCGCAAAGGAAGGTAAGTTTTAGAATGAGAATGATGATTAGGATGAGGATGAGGATCGGGATATGCAAGAGAAAATCGCTCTTCTTCTTCCTGCATTTAGCTAATCTCAAACTATTGCATCTTGTTTTGATTTGAAACAGGCCGTCGAATGGAAATCGCCTATTCTCTTCTACATGCGGCGACCTCTATTGTTGGGCCATGAGTTGAACAAATATTTCACATTCCATTTGTTTCACAAATCGTGCGTGGAATAACGGCATTTTCCTCATCTGCATACTTCAGTACATGTCAAAGGTTATGAAAAACATTTTCATTCCTATGAAGTCGGCACAAAATTAGACACATTGAAAATCGTAAATTTTCTAATTTTAAAACACAACCATTACATTTATATTCAATTAACAATGGCAAAACATATGTAAAACCAAAATTAATATGAATTTGTTATTTGTATGTACATGTACATATGTATGTGTATGATTAAAGTTTTTTTTTTTTTTCTAAAAAACTGCATTTGAAAATGTATACGAATAAAATTCTGAACCGGACTAATAATTTTTGTATGGTTTAATAAAGGTGAATTAATGAAGGGTGGTGAGTATATAAAACAAAAATTTTTCATTATTAAAATGAAAATGAGCATTTTTATTTTAAAAATGCAGAATCATTATTCAAAATCGTTCATATTTGATTTATATATAAATATTTTTAAATTAAGTACGTTTGTTGTTTAAAATAAAAATGATGGTATTTAAATTAAAAATGAACATAAATGGATTAAAAACGCATAGCTCTTAAAATAAAAATAAACATTTTTAAATTTAAAATGTTTTTATTTGATTTACAATTTTACAATGAACATTTTTAAAATAAAAATGTTCATATTTACATCACTTTTAAATACGTTTTTGTCTATTTTAAGCACGTTTTCGTTGATTTTATAATGTTTTTTTCTCTGAGTGTACTTATATGTATGTATGAGTTACATTGTAAGTCGCATTTAAATTGTGTTTTCACCATCTCCTATTAATCCATTAATTTTCAATCAATCAGCAGCTCAAGTTACCAATCATTAGTCAGTCACTAATTTGTGTGCTTGCTTTTTTTTATGTAGTTCGTTAGACAATTGGCAATTGTAGTACATGTACATATGTGTGTATATAGTGAATGGAATGCTTAATAAATTCGTTTTACACTGAACACAATTGCATTGTTCTTCTATGCACTAGTGTATGCAAAAATCTGTTGGGTACACCCAAAAAAATCACTATTAATTATTATGGAAAAATGGGAATGATTCGGCGCTAATGACATATTTTAATTGTTTTGAACACAATTTTTTTTAAAACGTGGTTTTTATTTCTCGATTTGAAGAAGATTGTACATCAAAACAATCAAAATATGTCTTTAGTGCCGAATTATTCCCACTTTTCCATAATGTGAGTAAGCTGTTTTTCCAGTGTATGCAACTAAAATGTAATATTAAGCCAATGTATTGCGGTAATAGACCAAAGCATTGCTCGGATATGATAAAATATGCTTAGATTTATTAATAAAAGTAACAATAATGTAAAAAAAAAAATTTCCGAAAACGTACCATAATGTACCGAAAACGTACCTGACCTAAGTACAGAAATTCCACACAAGTATGTATAATAAGCAAAAAAAAATGGAAATAAGGCTAATAAGCAAAACTGTTTGGTTTAAAGTAGCAAAAAATTAGCGGAATCGTACCGCAATTGCACCACAATGTACCGACGACGTACCGCAATTGTACAGAAATTTCACCTAAGTGTGTAAAATTGGCCAAAAAATGGAAATAAGGCTAATTAAGCAAATCTGTATGGCTTGAAGTACCGTAAATGTAGCGAAAATGGTCCGAAATTGCACCATAATGTACCGAACTCGTATCGTAATTGTAAAGAAATTCCATACAAGTATGTATAATTAGCCAAAAAACGGAAATAAGGCTAATAAGCAAAACTCTATCGTTTAAGATAACAAAAATGTACCGAAATCGTACCGCAATTGCACCATAGTTTACCTAAAACGTAACGGAATTTTACAGAAATTTCACCGAAATGTGTAAAATGGGCCAAAAAATGGAAATAAGCCTAATTAAGCAAAGCTGTATGGCTTAAAGTACCGAAAAAACCCCCGATATTGCACCATAATGTACCGAAAACTTACCGGAATTGTACCAAAGTATATACAATTGGCCAAAAAAGTAGAATTGAACCTAATTAAGCAAAATTTTATAGTTTAAAGTACCGAATAAGTACCCCGATTGCAATACAAGTTACTGAAAACTTACCGGAATTGTACCGAAATGCAATTGAAGTGTATACAGTTGGCCAAAAAAGTAGCTACAAAGCTTATTAAGCAAAACTGTATAGTTAAGAGTACCGAAAATATACCGGCGTCGTACCGAAATCCTATTCAAGTGTATACAATTAACCAAAAAATAGAACTGAAGCTAGTAAAGCAAAATCGTACAGTCTAAAGTACTGAAAATGTACCATAAGTTCAGCGTAATGTGCCGAAGAACTATTGGTTGGTACTGAAATACTTAGCGAAGTGTGTACGGTAGCCAAACAGCTTGAAATAAAGCTAATTAAGCAAACTTGTCAAAGTAATGCAACCGTACTGTATTACAATATAATGTATCGAAAAAGTACTGAAATCGTTTCTTAGTTTCACCAAAGTGTGTGTAAGACCAATTAAGAAAATTATATGTATGGCTTGAAGTATTAAGGTGGGGGGACGCTCTTCATTGCCTACTGCTGTGCGCATTGCATCAGATGAACAGTGGGTTACTGTTAAAAAAACGAGGAGTAAAAACCAAAATAGACCAAAAGAGTTAGTTGTTGGTACCGGGGTTAGCACTGAGTTGGAAGTTTTTAATGGCCCAATAAGGAAATGGATACATGTATCTTCGTTTAAAAATACTGTATCTGTAGATAATATTATTTCTTACGTTTGCAAGAACTCGAATATTAAACGTGACCAGTTGGCCTGCTATAAACTTGTTAAAAAAAATGTTGCTACTGAAACACTGGCAAAGGTCAATTTCAAACTTGGCGTTGATGAATCTCTGATTGACCAGTTGTTGAATCCTCTGCTGTGGCCCACAAATGTTAAAGTTCGGCCATTTAATTTTTTTCCAAAGGAACACATAAACAACATTCCGGCTTAGCCACGTCTATTGAGGTTAACACGTCTTTCAATGGCGTGAAGACTTATTTCCAAAATATGGGAGGCATTCGAACGAAATCGAACTTGATATTTAGCTCGTGTGCGCATTTGGACTTTGACATTTTCGTCTTCGTAGAAACATGGCTAAATGCAGAAGAATTTTTCGACTCCAACCTATTTGTTGTTTTTCGAAAAGATCGCGATACTGATAAAACGGGCTGCTCGTTGGGTGGTGGTGTTTTAATAGCTGCCCGTCGCAAACTACGTACGTTTTTAATCACGCTTATGAACGAAGACTCAATTCTTGATCAATTATGTGTTTGTATCAAAGGATCATCCGGATGCTCATCGTTATATTTGGTTGTCTCATATATTCCACCTGGTAGCAATTCTGAGCTTTATAAATCACATACAGATAATATAGTTAATTTAGTTGATAACGTAGTTGCTGATAACACTGCTCTACAGCCAAAAAATACTCTGAACGCGACCATCCTATTTATATGTAAAATCGGTCGCTGATTCCGAAAATCGGGCTCATTTTTAATTCTATGGGAAGGTTTTTGAGATATCGGCAATTTACCGTTATTTGGCCAATGGCTCCACTTAATCCTGTATACCTCTTTAACGCAGTGAGCTATCTTCCTTGGAGTGACACTCAACGAAAGAAAATTAAATTTCCTTTTCATCCCTGCTACAACATTTTTCTGTAACTCTTATAGTTTCTGAAATATTGACGATTCAATTTGAATTTTTTCGATTTTTTACGATTTTTTGAAGAAAAAATTGATTTTGTCAGGCAATATCTTTTAAACCAATGTCTTCACCTTCGGTTTTACTCCTTTACGTGAAGCTCCATTCTATTGGGAAAAAGATAAGCTATCAACGAAGAAAATCCATGGTAAAATAGAAAAGTTATAGGCGATCAAGTAAATACATCCAAGTCGCGCAATGCCTCTGCACGGGTATATTCTATGCATGTTATACCAATACCTACACATCTGCAGTAGCAGCACATTGGCAGCGCAGTAGATAAAAGCCCATTTACGGGTATAACATGCATAGAATATACCCGTGCAGAGGCATTGCGCGAGTTGGATGTATTTACTTGATCGCCTATAACTTTTCCATTTTACCATGGATTTTCTTCGTTGATAGCTTATATTTTTCCCAATAGAATGGAGCTTCATGTAAAGGAGTAAAACCGAAGGTGAAGACATTGGTTTAAAAGATATTGCCTGACAAATTCAATTTTTTCTTCAAAAAATCGTAAAAAATCGAAAAAATTCAAATTGAATCGTCAATATTTCAGAAACTATAAGAGTTACAGAAAAATGTTATAGCAGAGATGAAAAGGAAATTTAATTTTCTTTCGTTGAGTGTCACTCCAAGGAAGATAGCTCACTGCGTTAAAAAGGTATACAGGATTAAGTGGAGCCAGTGGCCAAATAACGGTAAATTGCCGATATCTCAAAAACCTTCCCATAGAATTAAAAATGAGCCCGATTTTCGGAATCAGCGACCGATTTTACATATAGATAGGATGGTCACGTCCAAAGTACAGACAAAAAATTTCATTTTGTGATTCAGTGTAATCAAATATGTGTTCTCGGTGACTTCAATATTCCTGAAATAATCTGGTCTAACAGCCTGTCTAGCTCTAATCTAATTCCGACCAATGTTTATACAGCACTTGCGTCTTATGTCTTTGACAATATTTTAATGCCTGGTTTTCACTAGGTCATATATGACGTCAAATATTGTCAAACAAATGAAAACGGGTTGGCATATTGTGTCAAATGCGTTTGCAGTCAGTTTTGACCACTCGCTGTCATATAAAATGACAGCCATATGAAAACACTCAAATTGTAGTTTGCCATCGCATTGGGCAACATTTGACACACAAAATTCATTTGCCAGCGTGTTGGCAAACTCGTTTCGTTTGTCAAGCTCACAGCTGATTCGCAGGGCCCCGGAGCGTGTCAAGGAGCGAAGAGATAAGGAGCTATGGCTTTTTCACGGAGTGGAGCTGGAGCTCAAATTATAGGTAGAAGCTGGAAGTGGAGTTAAAAATCACCAGCTATTTACATATCTATATCTGTGGCCACAAGCAATAACCGCTTAAGTCGACTTAGGAAGATTTTGAGTTACATATACTTCATTATTCTCCTTTTAAAACTCTATATTTCTGTAAAAACCCCATTCTTCTAACTTAATTCAATAAAAAGATATAAATAAAAAACATATACGATTAACTTACAATAGAGGTATATTAAACTTGCTATATCAGCCAAAGTAGATGTATATACTTAATGAAATTTCTGCATGACATTTTGTTTTATTTACAAAATTTGATCGTAACATTGTAAATGGCTCACTGATTTTGCGTCCATGGTTTTTAATCGATTTTTTTTTGATTTGTTAAGAAACGCCTTCGAATAAAAATATAAAAATACGATTTTCTTTGCAATGCCACAAGCACTCAGATATAAAAAATTTTATATGTACATATGTGCCTATGATTTATATTTTATGTGCAGAGTAAAGGCACTTTGTATAGGAGCTCGAGCACTGCCGTAAGAAATCGAAATATACAATAACAAATGTGTAATGAAAAAAAAATTCAAAATATGAAAGCACTATAAAAAATTTGTATTCAAAAAATGTTCATATAAAAATAAATAAAAATTTGTATTTATGTGATACTACCATTTGAAAATAAATTATAAAATAATAGTGGTCTTCATCTAAAGTGATAAACTAATAAATTTTTAAAGTTTATCAGTTTATCCGCATTTTTACATGAAACTACCTTGGTAAATAATTGTTTAAACTCTTGTCAGTGTCAATTTGATTAATAAATAAAAAAGCCCAATAAAATAAACAAAAAAATACCGAAGAAAACCACAATTTCTTCTTTTAAATTGAAAAAGTAAAACTGACAATGTGTCAGACTTGAGTTTTACCGAAAATTATAAATTTACGCAACAAAATCGTTCGGTAAAGTGATAAACTTTGCTTAAATATATTTTCATACAAATTTTGACAGATAATTTATCACAATTAATATTTTATCACTCTACCGCATTTACCAGCAGTTTACCACTTTAGATGAAGACCCTTAATATTTTATTGGAATTCATAAAAAAATTTAAATGAGCAAAAAATTTTTCAGTGCATATACAAATTTTGTAGATGTATTGAGCTTTGTACTTACAATACGAGAGCGTTGAGCAGGCCTGCTATAGAGAATAAAGATATGTAGGTTTAAAACCGAAGATGGTTTTAAAGCGATCCTAGGATATGCCAAATAGTATCGAGTTTACCTTTATCGCAGGTAAGCGTTGAGCGTCTCTTTTTATCATTAAAAATTGTCGTATCTGATTTAAAACAGTCTTGAAGCGGAGCCAATATATAAAAAAACGGAGCGAGAACGGAGCCCTATGCAAACAAAAACGGATGGGAGCTAATGCCTATATGACACTACGTTTTTTTCTTGTTTTTTTTTTTTTTTGGTGTGGAAAACCCACCGAAAGTCAAAATGCAAAAACAATTCTTCTGTAGGTTGAAAAGAGACAAAAACTCCCTCAAAAACAATTTGATTGACATTAAACTCCAACTAAATGAAAATAATATTTATTTCAAGGATTAATTTTTTTGGAAATTTGAATTTAAATTACTGAAATAAAAGTTATGAAACTCAGATGGCAGAGTAGCTGTGTATTTCATGTTATAAAGAGAAGCCATTGCGCAGTATACTTTTTCTTCCGGACTTCTTCTTTCCCCTTACGGCCAAAGCAGAAACTTACAAGAAGCAAATTTAAAATTTGTATTTCCATATATTTCTTATTTTAAATATAATTTATTTTATAGTTGTCAAATTGAAACAATTGTCAGAAAAAACTGCCGAATGTGAAAAAAACCTACCGAAATACAAGGTGGTTCGTTGGTTTCTAACCGCTAGATGGTATTTTGTTGGTATTTCGTTTGGTTTTTTCAATATAGCTTGCTCGCTTGCGCCAACGCAAAACTGTTTTTGACCATCTCCTTCACTCAAAAAAACCTTGTAGAGTACCGGAAAAAAACGTAGTGTCATATGGGCATAAGAGCAGCAAAAAATTTTGGGAGCGGAGCAAACGAAATAATCCTTTGCACCGGGGCCCTGGTTTGTCGAGCGCACAGCTGATTGTGATTGTGCGAGTATTATAAAATTATTTATTTATTTTGTTAATGGTATTTTAATTTAAGAAAATGGAAGAGTTAGTAAACGATTCCCAAGTTTTTGTGCAACCTAGAAATAACACCACCACAGGAAAACCACGGGTGAGAAAACTGACCTTGCTGTCCGGCTGTCAAAAGCTTTTACCTCACATTTGACATCAGAGATGAAAACGGACTATCAATCATCTGACACCAAAATTTGACGGCAATCTTTGACTCACACTGCTCTATCGACTTCATGTCAGTTTTTGAAACCTAATGAAAACACATTTGACTCAAAATGACATATTGTCATCTAGGGCAGTGATTTGACGTCAGTGAATTTGTCCTAATGAAAACCAGGCTTAAGTCTAAATTTGGTCCAAATAAATAAATTTTTAAATGAACTTGGCAGAATTTTGGATCTTGTGTTCATTAGTGACAACCTTAATGTGACTATTTCCGAGTGCTTTTCACCAGTCTCGACTCCTGATAAGCACCATGTACCATTAATGCTTGATATTGAGTTTTACAAGTTTTCAACCGTTCAGACCGCTGAAAGGCCTTCATTCAACTTTTCAACGTGTGATTTTACGGTGATTAATAACCTATTACTTGACATCAACTGGAATGACTTATTTGTCGAAGCTGATGTTGCAGAATGCTTCTCAATTTTTAAAAGTCGAGTACTCGAGATTTTTTTCATAAAAAGATAAAGCTTATAAGAAATAGACCGTATAAGCTTCCTTGGTATACAAGTGAATTGAAATCATTCAAAAATAAGCGCAACAAGTTCTATAAAAAGTTTAAAAGGACAAAAAATCAAAGATTTTTGTTAAAGTATCAATATTACCAAAAGCGTTTTAACTGTTTAGATAAATTTCTTCATAAATCATATTTACTAAGAGTGGAGTCTAGTACCAAGTCTAACCCAAAAACATTCTGGCATTATGTGAAGTCTAAGAAGTCTAGCTCTGTAGTACCATCGGCGGTCTCTCTAGGAGGAGAATTGGTAAGTACTCCTAGTGAAATTGCTAATTTGTTTGCCAGGTTTTTTATACTCAGCTGTACTAGTACACAGAGTATTATAATTTTGATTTCATAACGGTGGATTGTAACATAATGAAATAATCGAGATAGATATGGACTTATATATATCAAAATGATCAGGGTGAAAAGAGAAATCGATTGAGCCATGTCCGTCCGTCCGTCCGTCCGTCCGTCCGTCCGTCCGTACGCACGATAACTCGCGTAAAAATTGAGATATTTTGATGAAATTTGAAATGCAAGTTGGTATCGAGACTGGGACGGTTGGTATTGAAAATGGGCGAAATCGGACCATGACCACGCCCACTTTTCCTATATAGAAAAAATCGGATATTTGGTATCTCAGCCACTACTATAGCTAGAGTGATAAAATTTTACCCACGTATTGAGCTCAGGGCCTTATGAAGAAATTTGATGAAGTTTTGGAAAATGGGCGGTGCCACGCCCACTTATTAAGGGGCAAACATTGAAAGTTTTATATGTCATTACTCAGCAACCGTTGAAGATATATCGATGAAATTTGGTATCCGTAATTTGCTTACTTAGACAAATGTTTTGACGAAAAATTATCAAAATCGGTGGACGGCCACGCCCACTTTTATATATGGGAACTATAAAGGGGCCTAATAAAAACATTTTAAGCGATATCTCTGTCAAATATAAAGATCTATCACTGAAATTTTGTGGTAGGAGTCCAACTACGGACATAAAACAAAAAATACAAAAATTTTTGAAAATGGGCGGTGCCACGCCCACTTATTAAGGGTCAAACATTGAAAGTTTTATATGTCATAACTCAGAAACCGTTAAAGATATATCGATGAAATTTGGTACGCGTAATATATTTACTTAGCCAAATGTGTGGACGAAAAATTATCAAAATCGGTGGACGGCCACGCCCACTTTTATATATGGGAACTATAAAGGGGCCTAATAAAAACATTTTAAGCGATATCTCTGTCAAATATAAAGATCTATCACTAAAATTTTGTGGCAGGAGTCCAAAGACGGACATAAAACAAAAAGTACAAAAATTTTGGAAAATGGGCGGTGCCACGCCCACTTATTAAGGGTCAAACATTGAAAGTTTTATATGTCATAACTCAGAAACCGTTGAAGATATATCGATGAAATTTGATATGCGTAATTTTCTTACTTAGGCAAATGTTTTTGCGAAAAATTATCAAAATCGGTTGACGGCCACGCCCACTTTTATATATGGGAACTATAAAGGGGCCTAATAAAAACATTTTAAGCGATATCTCTGTCAAATATAAAGATCTATCACTGAAATTTTGTGGCAGGAGTCCAACTAGGGACATAAAACAAAAAATATAAAAATTTTGGAAAATGGGCGGTGCCACGCCCACTTATTAAGGGGCAAATATTGAAAGTTTTATAAGCCATAACTCAGAACCGTTAAAGATATATCGATGAAATTTGGTACGCGTGATATATTTGCTTAGCCAAATGTGTGGACGAAAGATTACCAAAATCGGTTGACGACCACGCCCACTTTTATATATGGGTATTATAAAGTGACCTTATAAAAACATTTTAAGCGATATCTCTGTCAAATATAAAGATCTATCACTGAAATTTTGTGACATGAGTTCTACAATAGACCGGAAACAAAAAATAAAAAAAGTTTATAAAATGGGCGTGGCACCGCCTCTTTTTATACAAAGAAATCTACGAGCCTATTACTCGACAAATAACTGAGATATTATGACGAAACTTGGTTTATACACTTTTATAACTTGTGTTAATAGACACGCAAAAATGTGTTGAAATCGGTTTATGACCACGCCTACTTTTTAACAAAGATATTTCTGGAAAACCCTTTTGGAATTTGTAACGTGAAGCCTTTGTAACTAAAAGTCATAGAGGGATGCAATTTTGCACTAACAATAATATTTATATGCTTATTTGGATGATTGATACAAAGTTTGAAAATGGGCGTGGCTGCGCCCTGTTTATGCAGCACTCGTTTCATATAAAATACACCCTATATCGAACAAACGCAAACAAACAATGAAAGCATACAGCTGAGTATCTAATGTTCGATTCCACTCGAACTTAGGCTTCCTTACTTGTTTAAATCAAATTTTGTTCGGGATGATGATGCCCCTGAAAGTTTTCGTTCTTTTAATCATCCTACTGCCATTAATTTTGGCGGCTTGATTTTGTCTTCAGAGGATATATCTAATGGAATTTCAAGTCTAAAACCATCTGCTGGTACGGATGTAGATGGACTTTCTGTAATTTTTTTGAAATCTTGTCCTGCAATAATTACACCTCTCAAAACAATTTTTAACAGATCACTAAGTTCAGGAACGTTTTTAAATGATTGGCAGCTGACAACAATTTCTCCTCTTTTCAAAAGTGGCAAAAAGAACGACGTATGTAACTATCGTCCAATTTCTAAGCTATCAGCTATATCTAAACTTTTCGAAAGCATTATAAAGGATAAAATGTATTTTGCAACCAAAAATATTATTTCAGCTAGTCAACATGGTTTTGTTTCTGGTCGGTCGACAGTTTCGAACTTAGCCGAATTTACTGAATACTGCATTAAATCATTTTCATCTGGGTCTCAAGTAGATTGCATCTATACAGATTTTTCGAAAGCTTATGATAAGGTCTCGCATAACATATTATTATATAAGCTTGCAAAACTGGGCTTTCACTCTACTTTTTTAAGTTGGATTAAATCATATCTAAGTAATAGACGTTGTGTTGTGCTAGTAGATGGCGCTTCTTCAGAACCATTTATTGCCTCGTCGGGAGTTCCTCAGGGTAGTATCCTGGGTCCCCTGCTTTTCATTTTATTTATTAATGACATTCAATTTTGTTTTTCATCAGCTAAATTTTTGTTATACGCCGATGACTTAAATTGGTTCTTTGGTGTCAAAATTCTCATCTCTCCCTCAATATAAATAAATGCTTTCATATTTCGTTTTCAAAAAGTCGTAATTTAATGCCTACTTCTTATTCTATTTCAGATACAGTTTTAAATTCTGTCCAAGAAATTGAAGATCTGGGCGTTATATTTGATTCAAATTTTTCATTTAACAATCATATCAATTATATTACTTCTAAATCCTACTCAATTCTAGGTTTTATTCGAAGAAACAGCTCAAATTTCTCTGATCCCTATACTTTAAAACTTATTTTTACATCTTTTGTCCGTTCTAGATTAGAATATGCTTCCTCCATTTGGAGGCCGTATACTAGTTTTTTCATTGGTCGTCTTGAACGTGTGCAAAAGGTGTTTTTAAAAATTGCTCTCCGTTCTTTAAATTTCGTTGAACCGGTGCCATCTTAGAATTCACGCCTTCTACTTATTAGACTTCATCCTTTGGAAATAAGAAGACAGATACTTTCACTTTCATTCGTTTTTGATATAATCAACGGTACAATTGATTGTTCATCTTTATTGCAAGATATTCATTTTTTCGTACCAAGGAGGACTTTACGTAGCTTTAACCCTTTCTATCCAGAAAAGGTCAAAACAAATTATGCATTGTATGCTCCCTTACCGCGCGCGCTACGGGAATTTAACGAGATCTCGAATTCTGTCAACCTTGATTTTTCATTAAACAAGAATGCATTTGTTTCATTGCTGTATTCTTTTTTTGAGCAATGAAGAGATTCAGTTCAATTGTTATTGTAAACTGTTGATTTTTATTTTATATATATATATATATTTAATATATGTATACTGCTGATTTAAATATGTATATATAGTATAATATGAAATGTAATTATTATCTTTAAGTAGTCTGTAAACAATTGTTAAATTGAATTGACTTCAAATAAATAAATAAATAAATAAATAAATAAATTAGATTTACTATATAATAATTAAAAAAAGTAATATGGTAATAAAATGTACGAAAAAATTACCATTATTGCAGAGCCATGTACCACAAATGTACCGAAATCTTACCGTAGTGTGCAAAACAGATAATCATTTTTAACAGTAGGAATAATATAAAAAATTCACCAAAAACGTACTTTAATTGCATACTAATGTACCGAAAAAGTACCGGAATTGTACCGAAATCATACCGGAATTGTACCGAAATCTTGCCGTAGTGTGCAAAATTGATAATCACTTATAATAGTAGCAATCATATCAAACAATTCACCAAAAATGTACCTTAATTGCACAGTAATGTAACGAAAAAGTACCGAAATTGTACCGACATCTTACCGCAAAGCATACAATTAGCCAAATAAAGCTAACTAAACAAATTTTTACCGAACAATTATACAATTAACAAAAAACCTAAACAATGTCTGAGCTTCTATGTGCAGTTTAATTTACCAGTGAGTTATCTAAGTTAATATGTCACACAATTGTACCATCATGTAGTTCTTATTAAGTTAAATACTTATTAACTTACATACTTACATACATCACAGAGAATATACATAAAAATGTAATCACTCATATGCATTGGCTTTATTAACACGTTACTGGTAAAACTTTAAGGGAAAGTCGCCAGGCAATAAAAATTAAAGACGCTTAGCCATAGAAAACAAAAGACTTTAAAACTCATAAACTTGCACACGGTGAGCTTAAACAACTTATTATGAAAAGTCAAAGTAACCAAGATATTATTTCATGGTTGTATTCTTGGACATATTAGAAGATGTTCTGAGCCAAAATTGAAATCATTCATCGGACATATTTTGAGAAATTCCATTTTTTTTTTTAAATGGTCAATTTTTTCTTTTCATGCGAGCCCCTGTTCTTTTTATGGCACCCACGGTAAAATGACTGTTCTGTTCTTCTAGTATATAAGTGTATAGTAAAATTCATTACAGTAAAAATACATTTTAAGACGTTTATTATTTATTATTTATAATATTTTAATATAAACATAAAAAGGTTGACGGTTTTTTTTAAATATGAAGAATATTATATTCACATACAGTTTTCTTCAAATTCTCCATATAATTTGGGTTATTTGGTCTAGTTCGATACTTATAATCCCATGTTTTTTTTGAAATCATAATGCACAGCCTCCATGGCTTGCTCTGAATGATACCCTAATCCTATTCCCTGCCTTGAACAAAAATCTTCTATATGAAAAAAAAAAAAACTGTATGCACTTTTGGGGTTATGGGTATAGAAAGATCGTTGTCACTCTTTCGGAAATTAGAAATACAGTTAATATAATTACTTTTCAAATCAATAGTGAAGCAAGATTCGGCCACTGAATGAAAATCGTTAAAAGTTTTTAAGTATTTGAGGCGCTCTAAAAGACATAGACATCTTAATACATCGGTGTTTTCCAATAATTTCTTACAACTATTGCGTTAATGTGGGCTGAGAAGTTCTATGTCCAATAAAAGATTTTTCGTGGTTGCTCAGGTTTTGATGGGAATAGTTGTAAGAAATAATTGGAAAACACCGATGTATTAAGATGTCTATGTCCTTTAGAGCGCCTCAAATACTTAAAAACTTTTAACGATTTTCATTCAGTGGCCGAATCTTGCTTCACTATTGATTTGAAAAGTAATTATATTAATTGTATTTCTAATTTCCGAAAGAGTTACAACGATCTTTCTATACCCATAACCCCAAAAGTGCATACAGTTTTTTTTTCATATAGAAGATTTTTGTTCAAGGCAGGGAATACGATTAGGGTATCATTCAGAGCAAGCCATGGAGGCTGTGCATTATGATTTCAAAAAAACATGGGATTATAAGTATCGAACTAGACCAAATAACCCAAATTATATGGAGAATTTGAAGAAAACTGTATGTGAATATAATATTCTTCATATTTAAAAAAAACTGTCAACCTTTTTATGTTTATATTAAAATATTATAAATAATAAATAATAAACGCCTTAAAATGTATTTTTACTGTAATGAATTTTACTATACACTTATATACTAGAAGAACAGAACAGTCATTTTACCGTGGGTGCCATAAAACGAACAGGGGCTCGCATGAAAAGAAAAAATTGACCATTTTAAAAAAAACATGGAATTTCTCAAAATGTGTCCGATGAATGATTTCAATTTTGGCTCAGAACATCTTCTAATATGTCCAAGAATACAACCATGAAATAATATCTTGGTTACTTTGACTTTTCATAATAAGTTGTTTAAGCTCACCGTGTGCAATTAGCCATTTCAAGCTGAGCAGTATTATTTAAATAAAAAAACATAATCTTTAACAAGTTTTATAAAAAAACAACTTCTTTTTTGTTTATTTTTAATTGTGCTTTCATTTACAATAAACTCCATAGCATATAAACCTATTAAAAGCTAAATAAAACAATCATTACAATTTTCTCTTTACCTTTGAGTAGTTAAGAAGCAACACTTTCTATAAAAAAAGAAAACAACAGAAATTAAAAAAAGAAAGAAATAAAAAAAAGAAAGAAACTAAAAAAAGAAAGAAATTAAAAACATTAAAGCAAAATCAAGTTGTTTTTTTTTTACTTTTTTTTTTTAACATACGTTTGCGCTGCATTAAAAGAAGCCCTTGATGAGGTAATATGCCCATGTATGTACATGCGCATGCAAATGTTTACACGTGTGTAAATTTTATCTACCGACTGAAAGTGGTCTTTTGTTGTTAACATAACTCTATGTACATGCATAAATGTGTTGTATTTAATATTTTCATTTATTTTCTCTCTCACTTTGAAATTTAAAACGCTTTCAAGTACAAAGAAAGCGGCCGGCCATCATTTAAAAACTTGAATGTATGTACATAAATACGAGGTCGGCGCATTTCAGGTAAATTCAATAGAATATGTAGACCTTGTTACGAATTAGGTATGCGTATGTTAAGCTGTTGCTACATACAATCATATGTATTTTTGAGTGAACAATTAGAAGCCACAAGCAGGGCTAGTTAATTTGTTTCACTGCTGAAGGATCAGTGATGATTCTTTGTTGAATATTCATCACTGTCGTCATAACTCAGTACATTTTTTTTTTCTGAGGAAAGCAAACCATTTATATGAAAAATTCAGCAGTCTTTATATGAAAGTATTCACTGATGCCTCCTCAGTCATAGGTGAATTTCATCAGAGATTCTTAAAGGATTCATTTCGGATTTTTACTGCGGGGAGCTTGATAGCTTCTTTAGGCGCGTTGAATTGGTTTTACATTTGTTTTTTTTTTAGAATTAAATGTTATTGAAACTCTTTTAAATGCGAAAACTTTCTATCAAACTGAAAAGAAAGTCGGAAAAACTGCTTCTAATTGTGTATGAGCAAGAAAAACCAATTACACTGTGCAACAGCACTTTACTTAGAAAACGTGTAGTAAAATTGCATGAGCTTTAATTTCGTAGTGTAATTTAATCCGCTAACACCTCCACGAAGTGTTCGTTTTGACTCCTTTTCTTAGAATGTCTGAAAAAAATAGTATTTTGAACCCTCAGAAAATATATTTCTGTGGCAATTTGCAATAATCGCTTAAGTCGAAAAATATGATTTCGAGATAAATTGATTTTTATATTCGAAGGTATTTCTTAACAAATCACAAAAGTCGATTAAAAACTATGGACGCAAAATCAGTGAGTCATCCACAATGTTACGATCAAATTTTGTAAATAAAAGAAAATGTCATGAAGAATTTTGACTAAGTATATACATACATCTACTTTGGCTGTTATAGCAAGTTTAACATACCTCTATTGTAAGTTAAGCCTAAATGTTTTTATTTATATCTTTTGATTGAATTAAGTTATAAGCATGGGAGTTTTACAGAAATATAGTGTTTTAAAAGGAGAATAACGTGGTATATATAACTCGAAATCTTCCTAAGTCGACTTAAGCGGTTATTGCTTGTGGCCACAGATTTGTCCGAAAAGCATTCGATTTTTTGACATATTCCGAGAAATATACATATCGTCGGTCTCCTGCCAGAAACACGAATGTGAAATTTTTTCTAAGCGCGATGTCTGCTCTATATCGGGTATATATTGATATAATAACAATTAATATTTGTATATATGCTAATGCTTGTATGTACAAGTATATATTATGTATGTATGTTTACACAAGAATATATACCAATATTAATTGTTATTACATCAATATATACCCGATAAAGAGAAGACATCGTACTTAGAAAAAATTTCACATTCGTGTTTCTGGCAGAAGACCGACGATATGTTCTTTGCTTTCTGTGGTCTTTTACGTTCTTTGTAGAAGGATTTTGTCTAAGGGGACCCATAGTGAAATTTTATAGCCAATAATTTTGTAGAACATTTTAAACCGCTAGCGACCTTCGAAATACTACTTTTTTCGCACTATCTAAAAAGGTAGTCAAAATGATCTCTTCGTGTAAGCGTTAGCGGGTTAAAGTATTCTACGAAATTAAAGCTCGTGCAATTTTACTATATGTTTCCTAACAAAATTTTTCTATAAGATTTTTTTTAACCCTTTTTTTCTCGATTTAAATGACACTCAGACGAAACTTCGCAAATTTAAAATGGCAATAAAAAAGAATTTTAACTCAGCGAACAACACAGTTTTGCAGTTTTAGTACATACATATATGGATATTGGTCTTTTTTTGCTGTGTGGCAATTATTCCGTCCCACACTGGGGCCACTTATATATATGAGGACGCTCAAAATTCTGAAATCAACTTTTTTACATCAGAATCGCTTTATCTGCACTAAAGCAGTTAATCTATAGCATCTTAACCCATTGACGGTCATGACTTAACCCGTTGGTGACCTATGTTTTTTATTTTAGTTTCGAGTTTAATTTTCTTGAATCAGAATCTTTATATCGATACTAAAATAGTAAATCCCAAGAATTTTAACCCCTTAACTACCACGCATTAACCCATTTTTAACCAAATTTTTTCACATAATTCTTAGATTAAAATATTTAAATCATATTAGTTGTATCTACACTAAAACTAGTAATCTTTGGAATCTTAACCCATTAAAACGGTCATGAATTAACCCATTGGTGACCAGTTTTTTTAAGATCTGTAAACAAATTATTTAAATCAAAATTAGTATGTCTGTGGTATGGTGGCCGCTGTGGTGCAGTGAGTAGAGTGTTCGCCTGCTATGCCATAGGTCTCGGGTTCAAACCCCAGTCCAAGCAAACACCAAAAAAAAATTTTCTAATTAGTAAAAATCCAATTATTGGTTTCTTAAGACCAGCGGTCACCTCTCGGCAGTGGGCGGCATACCCTCCGAGAGTATTTCTGCCATGAAAAAGCTTCTCACAAAAAATGCATTCGCCGTTCGGAGCCGGCAAAAAAATTGTAGGTCCACCCAATTGGTAGGAAAAACAAAAGGAGCACACCTCGAATTGGGACAGAAGCTCGGCCATAAAACTCGTCAGAGTCATAATAGCGCCATTGTATTATATTATTATTATATTAGTATGTCTGTACAAAAATAGCCAATGTGTATTGTATTAACCCAATTGCGGCTATTTATTAACCCATTGATGAAATATGCAGGTGCAGGTACATATGTATACCCTGCAAAAAATGCGATCACTCCGGGATACATCCGGGACAACTCGCAAGGGAGCATGCGATTACTACCCATTTGTATCTCTTTATATGGGTTGAAGTGTTCTCTTTTGTTTGAGCATGTCCTATGAAGAGACTAATTGTACCCAGTTTGTACCCGAACGGGTAGCAAAAGCGCACAATTGTACCCGTTTTGTACCCGAACAGGTAGCAAATGCGACACATCCATTTGTGCGACTAATTGTACCCGTTTGATACCCTTTCGGGTACAATTCGTCTACAATTAGTATACATATGTACCCGTTCGGGTACAATTGGGAACAATTGTAGACTAATTGTGCCCGAAAGAGAGCGCTCCCGGACAAATCTTTTTAGAGACTCGTCGCACACTTTTTTACAGGGTATATACAAAAATGGTTTTCTCCAATTTTTTGTTTCGAGATATTAAAAATTTTCTGTGGTCACAAGTATGTTTATATGGGAATTAGGAGTTTCACCGTTAGCGTTTTAAGCAGAACACGTATTTCCCCACACATTTTCATGCGTAACATAAAAAAAACAAAATTGGAGTAACACAACTTGTGCTTCAAAGAACTCATATTGTAATCCAACTTACAAGTCTAAATTAAAGAAACCTGGCTTGACAAGTAGCCTTAACCACAATTTGTAATTAAAGTAACCAGTAAATAATGGATCAACTAAATTTAAGATAGAACAGAATAAAATTCAACCAGATATAGGTGTTTTTTTTTTAACTAAAATTGGAATGCAATTTTTAAACTCACTTTTTTTTTTAAATGCGCACTTTGCTTTTGGTTCTGAACTCGGATTCTTTGTCACAAAGGACTATATTTTACTGCGGCATTTTTACATTTGCTACGTTTTTGCGCAAATTAAAAAAAATCCATTTTGAAAAAAATATTACAAAAAAAAGAGGTACGTTTAGTTTTATACTAAAAATTAAATTTTTAAAACATCTAGTTCCAAAAAAAAACACTCATCGGTTATGTAAGCTTCACTTAATGTTATGGAAAAACAGGGCCGTGCGCACGGGGGGTTTTGGGGGTTAAAACCCCCCCATGACCAAATCTAAGTTGCAATGATTTTGCAAAAATTTTCAAAATACAGTTTATAAATTTTATAATTATAATTTTACGGAAGAAGAATTGGTAAAAGTTGCAAAAAATAAGGTTGGCCAATACATAGGTTCGGCACTTTGAATTGCACTTGGAGCTTTCCGAAATTACAAAATTGTGTAGCATATGTTCGCTTGGCATTTTTAAAAAAATTGTACTGATAACAAAAAATGTTCATTTTGTGAAAAAAGTGAGCAGTTTCAATTAACAAGTACTGTAAACAGTACACGGAAAGAAATTTGTATACTTGAATCAAGAAAAATGCTTTCTTGAACTCAATTTAGAAAATTGTTAGGGAAATAAGAAAAATTGACTTAATTATTACTGGAAATAAGAAATTGAGTTTTCCAAAAATGAGACAATTATTTTCTTATTCAAGAACACTAATAAAATCTATAGAAAAAAAATGTTGAAAAAAAATGTTTAAATAAATAAGGGCCGATTTCATAATCAAATTAAAAGTTCCTTTAAATTCTAAAGGAGCCTTTAATTTTTTGATCGATTTCATAAAGTCTTTTTGAAGATAAAAGTTCATTTAAAATTGAATAACCAAAAACGGGCATTTAAGTTATTTAAAGTTTCCTTTTGCCAGAAAAAAATTTCATTTCTGTAATGTGTCAAAATCAAATATCAAAAATTTATTAAAATTTTTGAACCGATTTTGTTTGTTGTTTTGTTTGTTGAGTCGTATAATGCAATATTCATCTGCTTCTCTTTTGTGATGTTGGATGACCGCTTCCTATATTTTCTGCACTGGGTTTCCAAATTATGCTTCTTTGTTCTTTTTCTTTTTTTCAAAAAAAAAAAAAAAAAAAATAAAAAAGCCATAATCAAAAAATTTATTTATTTTCAGAAAAAAATAAAAGTCAAATTTCAATATTTTTAAATTTATGAAAATTATTTGACGTTAAAGGAGCCTTTTAATATTATATTATTATGAAATCACTCCCACTTTAAAGAACTTTTAAATGGCTCTTTAACTAAAAGGCTCCTTTAAGGAAAGGAGCTTTAAGAATTTCATTATGAAATCGGCCCTAAGAACATCTTTTCTTAAATTTACTTAAATGAAGAAAATCTTTTTGCTAATATGAAGAAGAATTTAAGAAAATTGTGTTTCGATGAATTCGAACAACAAAATACAGCGAAAAAAAAAAATGTAAAATGAATAAGAAAACGTTTTCTTGAGCGAAGTAAAATTTTTCTTGCTGAATTTGCATTTCCAAAGTTACATGTATTTTTTTTCATTTGCCATCCGCTTTGCATATTTCTGAATATTTTTGCAATTCTCAGATTGTTAGTGAAGCATTTGGTATAAGGAGTTCACTATTTGCATCTTCATTTATTTTAAATAAAATGTTGTCATTTCAATAAACAAGTCCTAGGAAAATACTAGTTGGCTAATTATGGTTTTCTAATCCCTCATGATTAGTTTTCATTTTACTTATTTTTTACGTTTTTAATATTTTTAGAAAATATTTGCTTAATTTAATATTTAATATTTTCTTATGCCTCAGACACACATGTGGTATGAATATTAGAATATCAATATTATGAATTGGCTATGCTATGAAAATTTTCAATTAAACTACAATATGAGGGTGACACATATGTGGTATAGATCGAAATATTATTACTATACTACGATGTGTGTCTCTCGCATTACTTACTTAAGCTCGTATAAGAAAAGTTTTACTTGCAACAAAAAAATAATTTCTTAATTTATTTCAAAAAACAAGAAAAAAACACTTACCCTAAGTAAATTATTTCTTATTTATTTAAAATCCAATTTTACTCGAAGCAAGAAAATATTTTCTTATTTATTTAAAATCCAATTTTCTTGGATTTTCTTGATATTAAGAAATTATTTTCTAAGTTCAAAATCAAGTCTAATTTTTCTTTCCGTGTACTATTCAGGACCTGGTTAACTAGGTTTTGATGAATCAGAATGAGTTTCAGAAAAGTTAAAGAACATTTAAATTTATGGTGTATGGGTCTGGATATCTGTTTCAGCAAATATGTTTATCTTAGCGAAAAATGTATGCGAATGCAAACCAAAATTAAAAACCCCCCCCCCCCAAGGCTAATTCCTGCGCACGGCCCTGTGGAAAAAGCAGAATAATAAAATTATATATCCTTCTCTTACACCAACTATATCAAATACACATTAAAATTTCACACTTTGGAAAAAAATTATTTTTTGGAAAATTTGCCATGTTTGTGTATGGATAACTCCCAACTGAAAAACGATAGAAACCTGAAAATTGGGCCAGAAGTGTAGAATTTTATAGGGAACAATACTGCGTTTTTATTTTGTTGAAAAACTCATTATTTAAAAACTGAATTTTGAGCACGCTCGGCCCCAGTGCGCGTCCCCCAAAAAACTACTCTCAATTTGCTTCACAGTGTTATTGTTAACTTGTTAGTAACGCCCAATGCAATGCGTACGCTGAGAAGATTTAACAAGCTTTAAAAAGTTTAAAATTTTAATTAACTGTTTTTAAAATGATAATTAAATGCTATGCGTAAACAATAAAACAGATTAACACGCTTTAAAACATAAATGTATTTACTTGCAGCTATGAATAATAAATGGCATTTAATTTTAAATGCGTTGCAGATAAACAAACCAAAGCCGCATATACATACATACATACCTAATTAAACAAAGCAATAAAATCACAGTCTACCATAAAACATTAACCCACAAACAAACAAACCAACATATGTATGTTTGCCACTATTAAATAACAATTACTAATGACTAAAGTTAGAAAAAAGATTAAAAAAAATCATAAAAAAAAATAAATATGCGCAACGAAAGAGAATCAAATCAGCCAACATAAAACATGCGCGTTCGCAAATAAGCACGCAAATGGACTAACTACTCACTTATTTATGCACATACTCGTATTTATGTAGTGGGCTGCTGGTACGGCGGCGCCTGGCGCGTTAAACGAGCCGTCTCGGCCTGGCCGTTTGCGTTAATGTTGTACCTATTTACCATTATTGATTTAAACAGCCAGATAAGCAAATAAAAGGCTTGTAAATTGATAAATAAAGTGGCAATTAGCAGACGTAAATATGTATGAAATCGAAATAATCAACACACGAAGAGTGATACTAGCATAAATGCATAAATAGCGCTTAAAATGTACACTGAGAGAAAAATCAAAACAAACATTTTTAAGGTTTAGTTTAAAATAAAATTTTTGTTTTTACATGGCCGTATTAATTTTAATAATTATTTTATGTGAATTTTATATGAGATATTGGCCAGTTTTTAATTAAGAAAAATTAATTAAAAACTGGCCAATAGCTCATATTAAATTCACTTAAAATTTTTGTTTTTATGCAATATTTCGTTTTGGTCGAAATGAAATAATTGTTAGTTCTGTGAAATATTACATACATAGTTAATTTACAATTTTTTTGTTTTTTTTTTTAAATCAGCTTTGTAATTAAAAAAAATTTTTTTAAATAGTCCAAATGGAATAAATAAAATATTAATTTTTTTTTTGAAAAGAATCAAAAATTGTTAGAAATGGAACAAGTGTGAATTCCTTCAAATATTACAAAAGTAATTAATTTTTTTTTCCAAATTTTTTTTTATCAAAAAAAAAAAAAAAAATCGGCGTAATTTAAAAAATTTTTTTTAGTTCTGTTATTATTCTTAATAGGTAAAATATTAAAATTTGTTTAATAAAAAAAATTAGCGTATTTAAATTTTTTTTTTAAATTGTTCGATATGGAATAAGTGAGAGCTATGTTAAATTTTACGTACATGCATAGTACATTTTTTCAAAAATTTTTTTTTCATACAAAAAAAGAAGAAATCAGCATTGTAATTAAAAAAATTTTTAATTTAGAAAAAAAATTTTTTTTTTAAATTGGTCGAAATGAATAAGTGTGATTTCTATTAACTTTCACATACATATATAGTTAATTTTTCCAAAATTTTATTTTTCATACAAAAAAAAATCAGCATTGAAATTAAGAAAAATATTTTTTTTTTAATTTATCGAAATGGAATAAGGGTGAGTTCTGTTGAATATTATATACATAGTTAATTTTTTCAAAAAATTTGTTTTAATACAGAAAAAAGAAGAAATCAGCATTATAATTTAAAAAAAAAATATTTTGTAATTTTGAAAAAAAAAAACAATTTTTGTATTTTAGAATTTTTTTTTTAAATTGGTCGAAATGAAATAAGTGTTAGTTCTGTTAAATTTCACATACACACATAGTTAATTTTTCCATAATTTTATTTTTAATACAAAAAGGTAATCAGTATTGAAGTTTAGAAAAACATGTTTTTTTTTTTTAATTTATCGAAATGGTATAAGTGTGAGCTCCGTTAAGTATTACATACATAGTTAATTTTTTTTAAATTTATTTGTTAATACAAAAAAAAACGCATTATAATTTATAAATTTTTTTTAATTGGTCGTAATGGAATAAGTGTTAGTTTTGCTAAATAATACATATATAGTTAATTTTTTCAAAATTTATTTTTTAAAACAAAAAAAAAAATCAGCGTAATTTAGAAAAAAATCTTTTTTTTTTAATTAGTCGAAATGAAGTAAGTTTGAGTTCTGCTAAATATTACATACATAGTTCAATTTTGTTTTTGATACAAAAAAAATCAGCATTGTAATTTAGAAAAAAAAATTTTTTAATTAATCGAAATGGAATAAGTTTGAGCTCCGTTAAATATTACATACATACATAGTCAATTTTGTTTTTAATACAAAGAAAAGTCAGCATTTTAATTCTTATCAAAACGCTGGCTGACTCCTTTTCATTTTATGCTTTTTTTTCTGTGTATAACTAATAAATATATTTATAGTAAGAAATATTTATAAAGCAAAACAGAGTAAGCCCAGCCAAGTCAAAGCAACAAAGCGCTGGCTAAGCAAATAAGGCGTAAAAACTGTAAATAGGCATAGTTTTTATGTACATATGTAAGTACTTACATATATATACCTAAGTATTATTTGAAGAGCGTGGCATAATGCTAGTTATTTATGTATTTGAGGCCTCACTTCTTTGCCAATTTTTTTGCTACTAAAAATTCAACAAACAAATTCAAACTTATTAAATGCATTAATTTTATATGACGGCTAAAAGATTACTTTAGCAAATTTCCACTTTGATCACTCTCAAAATTAGTCTATATCACTGTCTATTAAAATAAAACAAATAGCAGGTGCTTGAATGTACATATTTATGCCAGACAAATAGTCAATATTCATACTAATAAAAACAAACACTTTAGCACAAAACAAATACTAATTTTTTTTTATTTGTTAGCTAATTTCATGGCCACCTAGCCGTTTGTGAATTTATAAAAAAAAAATTGTTTTGCATAAATTCGGTTATTGCTCTCTATACAAAGAATTTCCGGTTAGAGCCTTGAGAATTATACAACAATTTAATTGTGCTAAAATTTACGATCTGAGAAAAAGAGAACTGCGTTATTACGTAGATATTAATTAACCGATATTAATGAGTTATCTGATTTCGGTAAAAATTTTCTGTGTAGGCTGTTCGAGCAGCAGAATTGTAAACAAGAAGAATTGAGTAGTACACTTTTCAAACCAAAGTGTTTTGTTCTCAACTACGTAAAAATTGATAGCAAAAGCTAATGACCTGCTGCTAACTTCCTCGACATACAAGGACTAATATCTTCTGTGATGCTTATCCAGTGTTCATTACAGACTCCATATTTTAGTCTAATTTGGATCAGAAAATTAGTTAAGCCATGACCTCACAATCTGCCAATAAAATTTTCATTACTACGAACTATAATTCAACTCATAGCACTAAGTAGGTACATATATTTAGTTCCCTGCGCGTATTTGATGCCGTTTTCTAAGCTCAGCATCAACAATGGCTATCTAGATGCATGGAAGTCATAAACATATGTGCACTTTTGGTGCGTGGGTCAATCGCTAAAAAACAAAAGAAATGGCGAAAATTTTGCGAAAACAACTAATAGGTATTGCATGGCGTTGAAATTTTAAATTGACTGCTGGCTGCTGCTGCTACGCGTATTCGAGTTGAGAAATGCGTGCCCAGCTGTTGCTAAATATTCGTGCCAATATGCTCATATGCATATGCCTGTAGGTATGTGCTATTTAGGTAGGTAGGTAGCAGATACATATGTACCTACTCGTACGGTAGCAAAAGCAATGTCAAAGTCATGACGGTAATAGATACATTTTGTGCGATATGCATATCACGAATTGCTGATAACCCGGGACAGCAGGCAATATTTTATGTGTAGATATCTACCTATAAGTGCGTTATAGGTATATGCATGTTTCTATGTACATATATAGAGATATGTTACATAGTTGTTTAGGGTGTTCCAATCAGATGTTTTTAATTCCGTTACTATATTATCTCAATACTTAATATAAATACTTTTTGGTTGCTTAATATAAACGTCCAGTTGTTTATTTTGTTTAGTCCCCTATACCATGAGAACTGCAGCACTGATTAACACAAAACTTTATACACTTATTTAGTTTTACACCAGGAAGATAATAGGCATATTTCTAATCCTAATGGAAAAGAGGGCATGGTGCATCTCGTACAAATTGGTGGGATTTTGTTTTTGTTTTTGTATTTCTGTCATCGCTCTTTTGATTTTCCGTTTTCTGGATTCCTCTTATCGGGAATTCTGTTATTGGATTTGTGTTAATTAGGTTTTAATGTACACTT